>JAJEJO010000944.1:280089-405416 GCA_020662805.1 Glaucomys volans | reverse complement strand
CCCCTTCGCCCGCCCAGACCACTGCACCCAGGGCCAAGGCACCTCCAGCAGGGCAGGGAGTGGGCCCCAGGGGAAGTCTGCCTGTGACAGGTGGAGCTGCATCAGGTCCTGACCAACATGGGAAGCACGCTTCTGTTCTCCCGGGGTTGCGGGTGCGCCTGCGCCTTGTGCGCAGGATCCCGCTGAGAGCGCCTAACCGTGTCTTCTCTCCCTAGTGAAATACTCGGCGCTGCAAACGCAGTCCGCAGAGCCCCCGCCACCCCAGCTTTCCTGAATCAGAGGCCCCATTCAGCAGCAGGCACAGGTGAAGGGTGCCACTGCTCGCACTGGCTCCTCATGCCATGTAGACCCCAGCTGCTGTGCTGCGCTTCCATGTCATTGGCTTCTTATTGTTCTGCGTGTTCCGGACAAGCCCTGGGTGTTCGTGAGTTTGGCCTCTGTACCCTGCCTACAGGGTGGGGCTCTGAGAGACTTGGTACTGAGCCACAAGACCCGGCTCCAGCAGATTACCAGCACCATCCTTGGAACCTGTTGGGTCACCGATTCCTCAGAGCCATCCTGTCGCCACCTCAGCACGGGAAGGGGAGACTGAGGTGGGAGTAGGCAGGAGGACACTGGGACAGCGTGGAAGGAGAGTTTCTGCTTTGGTGACAAATCTAAAGGTGGTGTGATTGATCCCTCTACACACTGGAGTGCTCACTGCGGAAGTGACCTAGGAGAGCTGTAAGTAGCTGGACCCCGCTAGCACCCACTTCACGTGGAACTGCTGCCGGGGCCCATCAGTCAACGGCAAGCAATGCCACACTCACAGAACACCCAGGCCAGTGTTTTCATTTCGATTTTTCTTTCCAGTCCCAGATTTGACATTGCTGGTCTTGGGAGCCGGTCCCAGTGGAGGCTTTTCAGTTATTTCAGTGCAAATGTGCATCTCATGATAATCCTGCCCTGAGAGTATAGGAAACTGGAGAAGTTAGACGCTGCGGCTTGCAGCCCTAATTCCCACCAGATTCCAGAGGGGACTGGGGCAGCCTTAGGCTGGCCAGGGTAAAATTCTTAGGAGTCATTTCTGCATTGGAAGTGAGTTTTATACTGGGTGGGGGATGCTCACCCTTCCCTGCATATGAACTCATTTGGGTACCAAGAGCTACAGCCAGAAGCATGCAGGTAGAGCTTGCCTAGAAACGTATGGGAGGGCACACACCTGTGATCGCAGAGGCTCAGCAGTCTGACACAGGAGGCTCACAAGTTCGAGGCCAGCCTCAGCAACTTACTCTAAGCAACTAAGCAAGACCCTGTCTCAAAAAAAAGTGGGGATGTGACTAAGTTGTTAAGCATCCCTGAGTTCAGTTCCTGGTACCAAGAGAAGAAGAAGAAGAAAACAAAGAAAAAGTAATGTATGGGAAGAAGGAGAAGGAGCGGCTTCTGCCTGTGTAGCTCTGTAGTTATCCTCCCCGTCCGTGCTAATGAACAGCATTTGGGACCTTGATGGCATTAGACATGGGAACCCAAGGACTGGCCCCAAACCTGGCCCCAAGTTGCCCGGTTTGGGCTGGAGCAGAGCTGGCTTTGTGAAATATTCTTTAGCCCTTGGCCCCAGAGAGCTCTGCTGTCAGGGGCTGAGCTGGTTATCAGTTTCCCAGGTGGAAAAGCACTCATTTGCTTATTGCCTCATGCTGGGCAAGCCTTCTACACTGAGCTGCACACCGGCCTCCCAGAAAGCACTTGTGAGAGCAGAACACAAGTCACTGGGCACGTGAGATTCTACTCACAACACTTCAGGGCCTCCTCCGACTGCATGACGGCCCCTGCATTCCACTGCTGCACGTTTGCGCCCTTGCTGAGCTGGGACGAGGGCATTCCCATTTCATAAGGAAACCACTGAAATCCAAGTGGACCCCACCCACCATCGAATGCATGCGTCACGTGTGTGTGTGCGCGCGTTGTTTTAAAAGCCTACTCACAGTGGAGGGTCTTCAGGGGTGATGCTGTGTCTCTAGGCAGTCTGGCAGGCCCATTCCCAGTGAGTGCTCACAGGCTCCCTCGTGCTCCCTCTCCTGTTTGGCCTTTGATCCCAGACTCAACATCACTGGGTCTGAAAGTCGGGCTGGAGCACAGGGGCACAGCACTATGAAGAAAGGGAAATGTGGCCTCAGGAAGTTCATTAGCGAGGGAGGCACTGTTTGCAAGATTTGCATGTTTCTAAAACCTCCCACCGTGCTAGTGAGACTATTACCAATTTTGTCGGATTTGTGCCTCCCTGACACTAGACATCAAGAGATGATGGCCCCACAGCCTGGCCTTTGCCGAGCTGGAGGTGGCTCTGGAGAATTTTTGCATCTCTGGTCACCTAGACAGGGTGACCTCAGGGGTGTCAACACGTCCACCTTACCTTTATGGAGAGAACTATCTGATGGCACAGACATTGAAACCCTGCAGCCCTGATGTGAAAGAAATGCTCTCTGTGAAACCATTCTCAGTCACACTGACTTCAATGAGAAGAGCCCTGTTTTGCTCTCCTTCAGCTACCTCGGTGCCTTCTGCGTAAAGCCCTCCTGCATAAAACCCATCACTTGGCCCACAGGCGCTAGCTTCACGTGCCTGGACAGGCCTGGGCAGTCCCTTGGCCTCCTGTTTGCAGAGTCTCATTCCAAGGGCTCCCTCTTCACGCTGAATTTGAGAATTGCTGGGCACTGTGGCCTGCAGAAACCTTGGGGACTCCTCTCATAACTGTCTATCTGAAGGCTGCATTGGCCAGCTCAGGCCTGTCCTGGATGGTAGGAGAAGGGGAGTGATCTGGAAAGGCCAACTGAGAACGTCTGCTCTCTCTCAGCCAAGCTTGGCAGGGAGAACAGCGTTTGCAGTATCAGCTGAGTACGTGCAGGGGAGCTCACAGCTCCACCAAAGATTGCTAAGGGAGCCAGAAGGTAGGGACCTTGGTGGGGAGGGGTGTCCTCCTGCTGTGGGGCAGGCCCACTGCCTCAGCCTCTTGGCTTGGGGTGAGTATCAATTCTCTGTGGAAGAAGTGCTGGAGACTGAATCCTCTGTACATCCTTTCATGTGCTGTGACCAAGTGTGAATTGTAAAATGTCTAGTGTGTGCATTAAACAAAACGGAAACTTTTATTGGGATGGTGTTGAGGTGCTTTTGTCAGAAGGCTCTTTTTTCCTACAATAGCTGATGTGGAGCTGAGCTCATTCCCTTCCTCCCCAGCCAACGAGTTCTTGCAGATATCCCCTCAATGAACAGCCTAGTGTCAGGGCTTCTGGGGGTGGCCGAGGCAGGAGCAGAGCCTCCAGAGGCCCACCTCAGGCTTCATGGGTTGCCTGATGCTACAGCTTGCTGGGTAGCATCAACTGCTTTGGGAGGACAGACATTGGCTGCTCTGCCAGTCACCAGCCATGTTTGTACATACGTGCAGTTGTTTCAGGCAGAGAAAGCTGAGCAAGAAAAGGTGCCTTGTACCTGTCACTTGTTGCAGCCCTGTGGAGAGTGGACTGTTTAGGATCAAGTCCTGACGGACCTGTCGTCAACTGACAGCTTGAATTGCAAACTGAGAAGATGGATGGACTTGTCAGTGTGAACGTGCTGCCGGACCCTCTGTAGTGATTGGGGGTGTTTCACATTGATGTCATTGTTTTTTTCATTTTACTAAACTAGTCTGCGAGTACAGCAGCACCAAATCTTCCAACTCAAGCCCACATCTGACTCCCCTGCAGAGAAGCTCTATATGGCTAGTAGGGGCCTGGCAGAGTGGCCCTCCCAGCCTTCTGCACTGCTGTCACTGCTGGGGATAGTTGCCTGGCAAACAGTCCCACTGAGCATTCTCTGCCTAATACTAGGTTCTCTCACTCCAGCAGTGATTTGCCTGAGAGGATCAGGGATCTCAGGCCCTGATAAGAAGGTTGACCTATAGGGGGCGGTGTGATCTCACCCAGGCGCTCCAAAAATGCAACGTCCTAGAGAATTGGGAAAGGGCCCATTTTAGGCCTTAACGCTGCATGTGCAAGGAGCACCCATTCCTTGACTCTTGGGTGTTCCCAGTAGTTTTCCTGCCTTCAGCATTTCTCTAGGTTTATGAGCACAGGGCATTTCTGATTTTAAAATCAGAGTACTCATCTGTTCCAGCCCAAATACTTCACGATTCCTGATGAATTAATTCCATTTATGACGGTGAGTGAATTAGATTGCATACAGGCACTTTACATATATTATTTGTGGTTGGCATATGTAAGCATTCAGTACATGCTGCCTTATTATTACTAATTTTCCTCAAGGGAAAAACCTACTGAAACACTTAAAGAGTGACAACGAAAAGACCAGGGAGCAAACATATTGTAATTTTAATTACAGATTGAAATACAGTGCATCAGATGAGGCAATACAATATTGTACCAGTTTTCAAAAACCTGAACCGTAAAGGTTTTGCATTCTAGTACACTTAAATAAAACAACAAAAAAGATGCTTAGATAATAAAAGTACACTTCAAGTTGTTTTAGAAACATGTTCTAGGAACACAGGGAAATGCTCTGCTGTGCTTTGTGAAAAGTCAAATGGGAGTTTCTAGGGATCCTGCTGGCGGAGGCCACACAGCAGCTGGCAGGGGCCACCTCCCCCGCCCCACGTCAGGTCAGCTGACCTCACCAAGAAGTAGCCCTGCCAGCTGCTCTGCTTCTGCCAAAAGTACTAGTACTGCTGGGGAATTAAACTGTATTTTTCCAGGGGAATAAAAATGGGAAATGTCTATTTTTAAAAATCAGTGCATCAGTGAATAACAGTTTATCCAAAAATCAGCTTTTGGATATGTTGGGAACACAAATGAAGAGCTAGCATAATTAGGCTATGATTTAGAAACAGATCCCCCAGATCATAAAAATGGAGAATTTGAGGTTATCAAATCATCTTCAATAAATATTTCTAGTATCTTCTGGAAGGATAATTTTCTGTAAGAATCAGAAGGTTGCAAGTTGAAAAAAATCTATTCTCTATATTTGACCATAGAAACCTTTTTCAGGAATATATTTTAAAAAGAAATGTCAACATGTCAGCCTCCACATGGCATTCAGTGACTTGTCACCAACTGGAAGAGGATACAAGGCAGCAGCTCTTGGGCTGACCCTCCAAGCCTCTGAGAGTTAAGCTTGCCTCCTGCTGCAGGTTGGGGTCTGGTGACTTGCAGAGATGGGCACCCCACATGCAGGAGCTGAGAGTTGATCATAAATTCATTCTTGCAAGGACTCAGAATCACAGAGCTTAAATTCAGTAAGGGAAGGTGCAAAACCACGTGGAGAAGCCTGCCCAACTGAGGCTCTGAGAAGGGAGAACCAGGGGAAGTGGGGGCTCTGCTCGGGCAAACCCCCGCTGCAGCACAGTGGTTGCTTTCCAATATGGACAGGCAGTTGTGTGAGTAAACTGAGGTGAAGGGATTGTGATGAAATGACAAATATATTTTGTTCAGGCATATCAAAGCAGCCTTGCTGTGATACAGATGCCTGGCATTTGTCAAGAGGTGCTGGGCTGTGCAAATAGCCTAGGAACTAGCAGCAGGCGCTGCTCTTGAAGGAGCTGCCTGGGAGGCTAGCACTTAGGCCCAGCTGCCTGGGTCCTCAGCATGCCTATCTGTGCTGTTGTGAGGCACCCACTGCTATCCCTGTGAATGGACTGGGCCACCTCAGGAGGCAAGTACAGAGTGTGGTTGAGGACAATAATACATCGCCATTGAAATGACATATCCAAAGTCAAGTGGACCACACGAAAGTTAGCATGAAGTTCATTGGGAAAGAATTTATCATAGTCCAGTTAAGCAGTTCCCTCCTCAGGTGACTATTCTAAACATAAAAAAGGACATAGGAAAATAAAGGCATGTTTCTCTTTTTAAAAAATACCTTATATGTACACAAGAGTAATTGGTGCAGGAGGACCCCTTGCATGAAGATAACTGTCAACTAGATGGCAATGGTCTGTGTTCCTGCAGACATTTCATTTAAAACCGTTTTCAGGTTGTGGCAAAGAGCCGAAGGAAGCCACATGCCTGGCAGTGGGGTCTTTCCAGTGAGTGGTGTCTTTTCTAATGAAGGGTTTAACTTGGAAAGAAATGGCATGAGGTGTTCTTAAGCCTAAGTGCTGTGGTGTAGCCACTTGAGTTTCCCCCCAAGCTGTGTGCAGTGGAGGAAGGTGGTTCACAGGGTACGTGTGACACGTGGCTCCCCTGGGAGACCGCTGACGGGAGGGTCGCAGGCTGTTCACAAAACAAAAAGCACTTATTGACAGTGGGAGCTGCCACCTAGCCACACAGATGGTCCCTGGGCCTAATCCTAAGAGACAAGATCACAAGCTACATCCCGAATAGCAATGGCCAGGTCCTTGAGCCACCTGGGAGAAGGTGGAGCAGCAAGATGGCCCGAGACACCAGCCTTGCTCATCAGACTGAGGTGTGGACAGGAGTAGCCGAGTGGGAGGGTGAGGAGCCTCGCTCGGATGAGGACGAGACAGCACGCGTGGCCACCTCCCGCTGCAGGTCCTCCACCCGCTTCTGCAGCTCAGCCCTGACAGCCAGCAGCTCCTTGAGATTCTGGTGAATTGGCATCTGGTGGCAAGCAGAGACAAAGTGGCATTATCAGGCTGCTCTTAAAGCACTGTCTGTGTCAACATCTAGGCCCTCAGCTCTGTGGTTATTTCATCACCTAGACTCCCGCGCTCAGTCTCCTGGACCACTGACTGATCTGTCCCCAAGTGCACACTGATCCCATCCCCACAAGCCATGTGCTTCAGCTGCCACCCGGACTGCCCTGCCACTCCTGGCGATGAGCCAGGCTGGACTGGGCACTGTGGCAGGCCTTTCCTGCCCTCTGCTCTCCTTGCCAGGCTTCCAGTTCTCAGGAGAAGATGCACAGGCTCAGGTGAAACCACAAACCGTGAATGAAGCAAGGCTGCCAAGTGCAGACTCAGAGCTGAGCAGTTTGCTCAAGTCTGTCAAACACAAACGGTGCTTCCAGGCTGCCCAACTAAGCCATGTTCACACATAGACCCCGGCTGCCTCCAGCAGCTCTGTATTTGTGCATTTTTATAAATAGTGCCCCTGACTGAAAATCCATCTGTTAAATCAGCACTTGCTACAACTTGGAGTTGTGTTTATTTGCATGAACTAGAGCATAAGGCCCCAGAGAGGGCAACACCTGGGGAAGGGGACAAGCCTCTCACTCCCCACTCATTATCACTGAAATGCATCACCCCTGTTATCTTTTCTTTTAAATCCACTGCCTGGGAGTGGGACAATAAAGAAGCTAGAAGGTTGCTCTTTTACAGTAATAGCACCTAGCTCTCCAAGGTATCAAGATGGCCTAGGCACCTACTAGAAACCTAGAGCTCAAAGATGTGGACTTTCTTAGGCTGTGAGCAAAGCTGAGCAGGGAGGGAGGTCACTAGGGAGGTGAAAATAGGCACGGGATGGGGTCTGGAGCCTTGTCTCCTCCCACACCCACTGTGCACACACAGCTACATGGGTGGCTCACAACCTCAAGCACACCTCGTGACACACCACGTTAATACCCTCTAGTGGCTTCTTCCCCTTGCCCTGAGAGTAACATCCTGACCTTGGCCTCCAGGCACCAGCCTGCTTCTCCATCTCATCACTCACCAGGTCAAAGACTTGAAGCTGCACCATCATGGTGCCCAGGTGATCAGCCCTCCTGGGAGGTTGGGGGAGACCAAGAGAAGGAGGAGGAGTAAAGTCAGGGCATCCACGTGCTTCCAGTATCACAGGGTGCTCAGTAAGCAGCACCAAGGAGGCTAAGGACATGCTTCGTTTGGCAGGTCATGGGAAGATTGGGGACAGCAACATCAGGGTCTTATAGCAAAGGCTGATCCTAGAGGCCACTCTGACAATGACAACAGTTATTTTCTTATCCTTAGGGTCTCTCTGGGCTTTTGCTCATCTGTGGAATTGATTCCAATCAGACGAGGGAATATTTTGCAAACAAACCACCATTATTAACACACATATATGAGCTTTCTGAGTAGGAGAATAGCCTCCTGCACACCCAGGAAATGAGACCTGCGCTACCCAGGTGTGCTGCTATCGCCTTATGACCTCAGGGAGCTTTTTGTATATTTTCTCCTATATCAGTTTCATGGGCAACTAAGCAAGGGTGTGCCTGAAGAACAGACAACTCTGGGGCTGAAACACAGGATTGTGTTAGAGAAAATCATCAGGGAAAGGCCAGTTGCATCTGTCTCACGTGTGCTAGCATGTGTGAGAGACAAGCTAAGGCCCAAAGCAAAGAGGATGCCCACTGGCCCTTGACCCCACTCAGCCATCCCCTGATGGGTTCCAAGAGGGTGCCCCTCTATAGCAGCCAACCTTGCCATTTCCTTCTCAGAGCAAAGAGGCCCGGCAGGCTTGTGCCCCCACCTTTCCTCCTGTACCACCTCCTCTCAGCCCTTCATGACTTTCAATCACAGCACACCCACAGCAGCCTGCCTCACTGCATGCTGCTTCTCATCCACCACGGTGCAGCCAGAGGGAGGGAGCCTTCTCTACCACACACCTGGCCTTGTCCTGCAAATGCCCACCTGCCTCCCTAGCATGGGTCACCATGGCCTAGCCAGTGCTCCAACAAGCCATTTGCCCGGCACATTGTGGCGTTGAATATAAAAGATGTGACACAGAGAGAACACAAAGAACTGGACACCCACTTCCCACCCCTCCCAGCACTGTGGCAGGTACTTGGCATGGTTTTGCATCATGCTTACACCTTGCTGTGAGGCTCAGGCCCTTTGTCGAGATCAGAACAATCACGTCTGAGACATGACTTGGCCCTAGCGAGGGATATCCTTCCACAATTGCACATGCTGAGTGGCAAGTCCCAGCTGAGTTATGACTTTTCTGACCTTCCCCTTCATCCTCTGCACTGTGGGACTGACATGAGCATCACATGAAGTCACAGGCACAGTGCCCAATGGCACACTAGAGGACCTCAAGTTATGGCCGCTACGGCCATGTTCCTTTGCTCATCTTCATGCTGAAACTGAACATACTTCCACGAGGAAGAATCAAGAACAGATCTCTTACAAAAGCTTTGGTCCCTGCCCTCACTTGTTTATAATGGACAGTGAGCATAGCAGGGTGTGTGGCTGGGCCTGTGGTACCTGCAGAAGAAACTGGCACCATGCTTCAAAGGGATGCTGCTCACATTCCTTCAAGTCTGAGCCTGGGGTGGGGGTAGGAGTAGCTCCTGCAGGAACTGAGAAACCCCTCTTGCAGGGGCACCAAATGCCTGGTCCCTGGAGTCACCAAGCAGACTATTGAGTGGCTCGCTCCATACAATTTAAATAAAGGCATGACTTTCCCATCTGCAAAGCTTTAAGGTGCCACCTGTGCTACTTGGAGCTACCAGCCCCAGCCTGGCAGGAGGAGAGGCAACAGCACACGTGTAGGCAACAGGGAGCGTGGGGCCTAGCTCGGAGAGCTATGGGAGTGCTGGGCTCAGTGAACACTGATCACAACATTCTGGAAAATACTCCCAAGGTTATAAGGCAGCAGGGCTGACTCAGTGGATCTAGAGGGGGACAGGGTTTTTGCAGCTGAAGCCTCATGGAACAAATGGAGTGAAACAGCAAATCATCAGGGAAACAAGCAGCAAGTGTGAGCAGTGTGGGCTGCAGCATCAGAGCAGAGGATCCAGGAAGGAGATGGGCACAGCTGCCTGGGACAGCAGAATGTGCATGTCAGAATAAGTCCACGGCTGAGGCTGCACTGGAGTGCACTGCCAGCCCATGGGGTTGGTAAAGGGATGGTGCCCAGCTGGACAGCTGAAAGTAAAATGAACAGGTGGAACTTGCCCTGGTTTGTGAGACTTGGGGCTAAGATGGAGAATGTGAGGACATCATGAGAGGGCCGGATGGAGGAGGAGGAGGAGCACAGAGGGCAGGCAGGCTTCAGCGCTGGCTGATGGAAGGAAGCAGTGGTGCTGAGCAATGGCTGGGCAGCATACTCCTGGTGACTGCCTGCTAAACCTTGGTTGTGCTAATCTTGAGAGAAAACCTCAGCAGAAAGTTCTCTGTCCACAGAGGTGAGGGCTGTCTCCTTCCCTCCTCCCACACCCAGACCCCACCAGGCCTGGCCACCATGTGAAGGATATTGGGGGTGGAGAGCAGGGCTGAGTCAAACCCATGGTAAGCCCCCACAACTGGGTGAGTGCTTCAGAACAGGTCAGGTGGGGCCTCACCTGCAGCCAGAGCTCAGCCACTGCACACAAAAGACAGGCACAGGCTTGGCTGACTGACCTTGACTATGTACTGTTCTCTCAGTTTTTACAACCTCAGAAAGTATTACTGTGAAGTAGTCTGGGATGATGGGGCAAACATCACCCGTTCCTGGAGGGGGCGCTGTTCTGTGACTCAGCCCATGTCCTTCTGTTGTGCTACCAGAGCCTTTCCACCAACTCCACACATATATTAGCTAGAGCAGGTACTGCTCCACCCAGAAGACCTCCGATCAGTTTGTAAGACTTACAGTCAAACACAGTGAGAGAGAATTCTCTCTGTACCTTCCTCAGTAGAGGACAGAGGTGAGGTTTTCAACTTAACAGCTTGGGGTTGGCCTTGAGGAACATGAATGCAAAGAACTGCAGTACTCTAGCACCCACCATGTGCACAGTTTATAACACCATCTTCACCTGGAAAGAGATGAGCTCCTATGAGGAGAATAAAAACAAAAAGATACCTGCGGTCTCATCCGTGGATTCCATCGTACATAATAGTTCACCCACAATTCCAAATGACTCAGACTAGCAACAGGATATAACACGTGGTTTTCATAATTCACAAAGAAGGGATTAGAAAATTCATCTAGCTGGCTATTGATATAAGACCATAAAGATATAGTCTTTGTATATATATCCTGAAAGACAAAAAAGGAATTATTGAAATAAGCTTTTCTTCATATCCCAAGAATGAGTATTATGTAGAGAAAAGACTGGAATAATGAAATGAGTTACTAGGCCCCAACCCCATCCTCCCACCAGGTCTGGTCTTGTGCTGGGGACAACATGGGAACATGAACTGCTTTCTGTCCTGGAAAAACATATTGCTGAAGTTAGGCAACATCCAGTAACTATGTTTGTGGGAAAGTGGAATGAGAACTTTCCAACAGCCACAAGATGATAGGGCCCATCAATAATAAGTACATTTTTTAATTTTGGTTTAAGGTTTACTTTTGTGACTGTTCATATTGAGGAACGTAGGGAGAATTTACAGTTAAGATCCCTTGCAATGGAAAATCGTATGTATCTGCAGAATGCTGTGCCATGATGGCAGACTGGAAAAGCTTCCTATAGAGAAGTATATACTTCATTAAATCATATGTTCCCCTCAGTTTTACAGTACAATGTTTAGAAATGCTGTAACAATTTGCATTGCTCATCTGAATGAAAGCACCCCAAATCTGTGGGCATGGGGAAAGATAAATATTAAACAATGGATCAAACAGTGAAAAATTCAAATGAAGAAAATAGGTCAAGAGAATGTTCTACTGTTCTTTTGCTCATAAGAATGTTTACTTCCTACTGGACCATTCAATTATGACCATTTAATTTCTCATATATTATTATGAGAAATACCACCAATAATTCAAAGGATCAAGAATAGCCAAAGTAATCTTGAAAAAGGAGGAACAAATTAGGAAGACTCATATTTCCCATTTTTAAAACTTATAATAATCAATACCAGTGCTGTAGTCATAAGGACAGACATAAAGATGAACAGGACAGAATAAGGAGTATGTGGGGGAATTATATTGGCTAAATTACATTGTGTACATGTACAAATATGTAACAATGAATCCTGCCATTGTGTACAATTTTAATGGACCAATAAAATATGGGGAAAAAGTATAAAAATGAACTCTTGCATTTATAGTAAATTTATTTAGAGCAATCGTGGCAAAACACTTCAATGGGGATAAGAGAGTATTTCCACCAAATAGTGCTAGATACCCAATTCAAAAGAATGCAGTTGGACCCTTACCTCATACTATATACAAACATTAATTTAAATTGAATCACAGACTTAAAGTTAAAACTATAACATTTTTACAAGAAAAACATAGGATCAAATCTTTGTGACTTTAAGCAATTATTTCTTAGATATGATAACAAAAGTATAAACTACAAAAGAAAAAAGTGGACTTCAGTATTAAAAACTTTTGTGTTTCCGAGGACATCATAAAGATAGTAAAAAAATGACCCACAGAATGAGAGAAAACAATGCAAAGCATATATCTTATTAGGGACTTGCGTATATAAAATGTGTTAAGGAACTCTAACAACTCAATAATAAAACTGACAAATAACCCAATTAAAAATGAACAAAAGATCTTAATAGACATTTCTCCATAGAAGATATACACATGGCCAACGAGCACATAAAAAGATGCTCAAGCTGGGCGCAGTGGCACATGCCTGTAATCCCAGCGGCTAGGAAGGCTGAGGCAGGAGGAGAGCAAGTTCAAAGCCAGCCTCACCAATGGCGAGGCACTAAGCAACTCAGCGAGACCCTGTCTCTAAATAAAATACAAAATAGGGCTGGGATGTGGGTCAGTAGTCAAGTGCCTTTCAGTTCAATCCCCGTTACCTTAAAAAAAAAAAAGTCTATAATAGAATATTGCTCAGCCATAAAAATGAATGAAGCACTGGCACACGGATGAACCTTGAAAACATGCTTTCACTCTGAAAAAGAAAGTGAAGGAAGTCAGTCACAAAAATCCACCTACCATATGACATCATTTACATGAAATGTAAAAATCCATAAAGACACAAAGCAAATTAGTGATTGCCAGAGGCTAGGGAGCATGAGGTTTCTTTTTGGAGTGATAAAAATGATATGAAATTACATTTTGGTTACATTGCTCAACCTGTGGCTATGCTAAAACCACTGAACTGTACACTTTAAATGAGTGAATTTTATGGTATGTAAATTAAATCTTAAGAGAGTAGGCTTTTTTTAACAAAGAGTAAATACTGCAGCCCCCACCTCCCACCAAAATAGATGAAAACATAGTTTAAATTCTATATATGAACTTCATTCTGCTGCTGGGTTTTTCTCTTTTAAATAGCTTTATTAAGATATGATTCACATACCATAAACTTCATTCTTTATTTTTTCCCTTTTAAGTTAGCAGGGCTCAATCACACTGAATGCAGAGGAGTACAGATTTGTCTTACTCCTGAGAAAGTCATGGGCTCACTGGGTCCCAATCCCTATGAAGAAACAGGCTTATATTAGACATATGTACTGGAGGTGCTAGAACCCTGTGAGGGCGTCTAGTACAAGCCCCCTACAGATAGCAGCAGGACCAGAAGTCAAGTCCTCCCTCCATTCAGGCCTCCTCCTATATTAGCCCTTTCTGGAAAAGGCGTCTGGGCAACATGGGAAGCAAAAGGCACTTACCTCTTTGAGTCGCTGCTGTTCACAGTTGCACAGAAAGGTCCCAAAGAGACAGCTATAAAGATGATCCAAAATTGTAATCAAGAATAGTTCATTAAACTCGAATGCTGAAGGAAACTTAAATGGAGAGAAAAATAAGGTTGTCTTAAAGTCCAATTTCTAAAATAAAGTAATACTACTTTTGTGAAAGATAACTAAATTACAGTTGGGAATGGAGTCAAAGATTAAAAGGCAGACCAATCCTATGTCTTAACTATCTAAGTTTCAAGTCCAAGATGATCTGTCTGGCTGAGAAACAACAAAATTTGTTGCATTTTTCTATGCCTAATATATTTTATGTTGCTTCTACTTCTCACAAGGTAGCACAGAGCTCAAGTTCACCCTCTGACAGAAACAACTGAAAAGCTGGATAAAATAATTGAAACAAATGTTTTGAGATATTGGTAAAAGGCAATGAGACTCTGACCTTGACAGAAGGCAAATAAGTGAGGGGAACAGTGTTATTGTTCCAGCTTCCTATCTGGAGGCACACTGCAGCCCTTAGGTAGCAGGAAGGGAGACCCTGGGTTCAACATATACCAAAAGTGCCTCAAGAAGAAATAGAAAATATCAATAGTTCTTCTATTCATTAAAGAAATAACTCATAACTAAGAACTTTCCCACAAACATAACCCCTGAACATATAACCCTGACTTCTTACTGATATATGAGCAAAGTGAACCTGGCAGCATATTAAAAGGGTAATACAAGTTTGATATGGTGGCACACACCTGTAACTCCAGCTACTCAGGAGGCTGGGGCAGGAGGACTGCAAATTTGTCCACAGCCTGGACAACTTAGCAAGACCCTGTCTCAAAACAAAAAGGGCTATGGATGTGGCTCAGTGATATAGCCCTTGCCTAGCATGTGAGAGGGTGGTGGTGGGGTTTTTCTTAGGAATGCAAGGCAGGTTTAACATCTGAAAATTAATGTTACCCCAAAAGCCAAATATTATAATTCACCATATTAACAGAAACTATAAAATCATCTCAATTGTTTTAGGTAATTGATAATAGGGCTTTGCAGAGTTCCAGTGAAGACTATTAGCATTGCCAGCAGGTCCTAGCCAGTAGCTGGCATTTAGCAGTCATGACTAATCTGGAAATGATAATAATGATCCCAGTAGCAGCATGTACTGGGTACCTACCATATACCAGAATTCTAATTTTAAAACATAGTGAAATGCTCATCACCTACTGAATGAAGCGGAGCCAAGTAGAACGAAACCAAATAGAACTACCCAGTGTATCTGTATTTAAGTCAGTTTATATAAAAGACCTATTCTCCAATCAGAGTAACGTTTTGAATACTATTATGTCTATTCCTGATATCTCTAGAGTGACAATGAGGATCAATGAAAGACAAATTTACTTTTTAATTTGGTTTTACTAATTTACTAGACTAGGAATAGGTTTTTCTATTAGAAACAATAGTCAAATCATGACAGTCCAGACTCCACCTGAAATTGTGATTTTCTTTACCAAGTTATTACATTAGCTGACTTAAGGCATCAAGTATAGCCACCTTGAATAAGATTTGCCTCTCTCTCTCCTTCTCAGGGATTGTTCTCATAGAAACACACATCTTTCTCCTTAAGGAGCCCCAGCAGAATGTCACTTCTTCAGAAACTCCTGGAAACGAGTTCTGGTGATTATCCTTGTCCCTGGATTAATTAAATCAGCAATGTGATGTCTCTGGCTGAAATAATAACAAAATCTACTCGTGAAATTCCTCTTGGGCCTTTATGATTGCCCACTACAACTCTGACAATGGCCTCACATTCCAAAATGGCTGCTTTTTTCTTTTTTTTTGGCATTAGGGATTGAACCTAGGGGTACTCTACCACTGAGTTATAACCCCAGACCTTTTAATTTTTTTCTATTTTGAGCAGGGTCTCACTAAGCTGCTGAAGTTGGCCTGGAACTTGCAATCCTCCTGCCTCAATGTTTTGAGTTGCTGGGATTACAGACATGTGCCACTGCATCTAGCTGAAATGGCTGTTTTTTTTTAAAGGTCAAGCATGCTATGTCCATTTTCCCTATCATTCCATAATTATGCCACTTAGTAATGCCCTATTCATAAATTATTTGCACCACAAAACTTATGAATTTTAAGCAAATATTTGTATTGCATATTGAAGCTTTACTAAATCAAGGATAGGAATGTAAGATCTAGGGTTTTGCCCTACATTTTATTTTCAAAGATTTAAGAATAAACATTCACTAACAAGACATCAAATTACTGATATATTTTTAAGCCAAATGGGTACTACTGACTATTTGTATTCCCTCAAAATTCATATGTTGAAATCTTAACCCCCAAGGTAATAGAATTAGGAAGTAGGATTTCTGGGAGGTAATTAGGACAGCAGGGTAGAGTCCTCATGAATGGGATTAATGCACTTACGAAAGAGACTAAGAGTGTTCCTGTGTCCCTTCCATCATCTGAGGTTACAGTGAAAATGTGTCATCTACGAACCAAGATGTAGACCCTTCATCAGACAGAATCTGCCAGCACTTTGATTTTAGACATCTCAACCTCCAGCACTTGTGAGAAATTTATGTTGTTTATAAGCCACTTGGTCTGCAGCATTTTGTCATAGCACATAAGCATTCTTCCTGATCCCCCAAGCCTGCATGCTGGATTTGGGAGTGTGGGTGGGTATGTTTTAGTGCGACTGACAAGCCTTGTTGTGGTCAACTGGGTACCAGGTATGGGAGGGCAAAGTGGGTAGGGTTCAATTCAACTCCACTGGTACCTGTTAAAACCAAAAAACAAAGGCTTCATCTATCTATACTCACTTGGGGTCACTGGGTCAAGACTGCCACTCATACTCAGAGGGCATTGTGACATTAAGTTCAATTCAGAAAATAGCTCTCTGGGGGGAGTAGCAGCAGCTGGGGCAATACATTAAGTCTCTGCCATTCAGTATGTTTTGACCTCTTCATCTGGAAGCTATACCATTTACACAAAAAGTACACTCTCAGAATATCCACAGTATTCCACAATAAAATTCTGTACCTCTTAATTAACACAAATTTATTAGTGACTATTAAACCTATCCAAAAAAGTAAAGGTTCTATTAAACTATGGCTATTATAGAAAATCTCTGAGGCTAAAGATTCCCTCAATTATTTTCCCTTAGTTCCTTTTCTAACAGTTTGTCAACATGCAGAATAGGTCATTTTATTCTGAGATTTCTAACAACTTAACACTTACTTAGTTTACTTGATTTAACTTTGGGCAACCTAAAATAAGCCAATCTTGTTATATTAATGCATCATTTACTAACTTGCCACCTATATCAATTATTTGTTAATTAAATGGTAAAGACAGATTATTTATCTTTCCTAATATATGAGCAATACACACCTTTCATGAACAGAATATTTGAGCTGTGGGAGGCACCCAAAATGTTCTAATCCTAACCACATATATTCTTTCTTAAAATCCAAGGAAACAATTAAGATTAGGAAGAGAAAGCCTACCAAATGGGGGAAAATCTTAGCCAGCTACTCCTCCAATAGGGGATTAATATCCATAATATATAAAGAACTCAAAAAGTTTAACACCAAAAAAATAATAATCCATTCAACAAATGGGCAAAAGAACAGAAACTATTCAAAAGAAGACACACAAATGGCCAATAAATATATGAAAACAGTTTAACATTTCTAGCAATCAGGGAAATGCAAAGCAAAACTACACTAAGAGTTCATCTCACTCCAGTCAAAATGACAATGATCAAGAATATGAATAATAATAAATGCTGGCCAGGTTGTAGGGGAAAAATTTACATTGTTGGTGGGACTATTGGACTATTAGAACAACTCTGGAAAGCAGTATGGAGATTCTTCAAAAAACGAGGGATGAAACTACCATATGTCCCAGCTATCCCACTCCTTGGTATTTTTCCCAAAGATCTAAAATTGGCATAGTGCAGTGATACAGCCACCTCAATGTTAATATCAGCATAATTCACAATAGCTAAATTATGGAATCAACCCAGACATCCATCAATTGATGAACAGATTAAGAAATTGTGGTACACTGAAATTCGACTCAGCCAGAAAAAAGAATGAAATCATGGCATTTGCTGGTAAATGGTTGAAAATGGAGAACCTCACTCTAGGCAAAATAAGACAAACTCAGAAACTCAAAGGTTGAATGCTTTCTCTCATATGAGAGAGCTAAATTAAAATGAAGGAAAGGGGGAGGGAAGCATAGGATAATATAAAGAACCAATCAAATATAAATTAATAGATGAGTAAAAGGAAGTCAAGTAGAGTAGAGGAAGGAGAACACAGGGGGAAGGGAGGATGAGATTCTGATGGGATGAATCCAACTACTATGTAAACTATATTAAAAAATCCATTAAATAGTACAAAACTAACAAATTAGACAAGAAAATAGGTACTAAACGGTATGAAGAACAGAAATAAGTTTGAAGGGGTTTGTTCATACACCCCCCAGGCATTCAGGAGGAACAAGCTACTTTACATCCACAAAAATAGATACTCTGGGCTAATGGGTACTTATCCCATTAGTGGCATCAGAATTATTGTTTCATACGACAATTTTTTAAAGATGTGCTTCATACTTTCTTGTCTTAACGTGAATGTAATAACCATTTAATTTTGTTTTGGCTCAGCATCAGTACAAATAGCATGAAGCAGAAAGCTTATAAAACAGTAGAACTTGTAGCCACCTCCCTGTCTTCTGAGCCTGTCTTTGCTGTTGCCTGTCACTTGTACAGTTTGTGTGCCACCATTCTATCCCCCGCCAGGTCTCCAAATGGCTACTGTGGCCTGGGACTCAGATAAACATGAGACCCCAGTCAGTGTGTTGATGCTAGGTCTAAAAGTATATAACCCAGACATCCCACTCACTGGTGTTTATCCAAAAAAACTAAAGTCAGCATCCTATAGTGATACAGGCATATCAGTGTTTATAGCAGTACATTCACAATAATCAAGTTATGGAACTGGCCGAGGTGACCATCAACAGATGAATGGATTAAAAAAAATATGGTATATATACACAATGGAGTTCTACTTCTCGATAAAGAAGAATGGAATTATGAATTATGACATTTGTCAGAAAATGGATGGAACTTGAGAACACCATGCTAAGTGAAATAAGTCAGACTCAGAGACTTGAGGGTTGAATGTTTTCTCTGCTATGCAGACACTAGAGAGAAATAAAGGAAATTTTACAAAGAGGGGGAAATCCCATGAAAATAGAAGGGAGATCAGTGGAGAGGAGGAAAGGGACTGAAAGAGAAAGAGAAGGGATAGGAAAAGGGAGGAACTGCAAAATGAAACTGATCAAATTGGGCTGCAGTTGTAGGTCAGTGGTAGAGCACTTGCCTAGCCCAGGTGAGGCACTAGGTTCAGTCCTCAGCACCACATAAAAAAATAAATAAATTAAATGAAGGTTAAATTCTTTAAAAAAAAGTGATTGATTAAATTATGCTATGTACATATATGAATATACCACAGTGAATTCCATACTAATATATATCTATAAAGCACCAATTAAGAAAACAATAAGTAAATAGATGGATGACCAATAGAGCAGAGAAAAGGGAACAGAGGGAGGGGGAGGGAGAGGGGGAGGGAAAGGGGAAGCACTGGGGACTAACATGGAGCAAATTATATTTCATGCATGTATGATTATGTCAAAATGATGCCCAGTAATATGTATAACAAAATGCACGAATAAAAACATTTTAAAAAGGAAGAGTCCGTTCTAAATGAGGACCTGAGTATTTTGTGAGATCTACCTTGGCTATTCAGAAGTCCCCCCTTTTGTTTCTTATCTCTGAAGATAGGTCAGTGTTTCTCTAGACCCTTGCCACAGTGTGGTCTGTGAACCCACAACATCACCTTGTGGAAAGGCAGCATTGCTGGCTCCACTCCAGACCCACAGACTCAGATTCTGCAGTTCACACCACCACCAGGGAGTGTGTCTCATTAAAGTTCCAAATCTAAGCATACCTCAGAATCCCCTGGAGGACTTGTGGAACCAGAGTGCTGAGCTCCACCCCCAGAGTATCCTTGGTCTATGGTGAGCCTGAGAGCTAGCATGGCTCCCAAGCTCCCAGGGGATGCTGCCTGGGAGCAGTCCCAGCTAAGGGGGAAAAGGGCAGCTAGAGAAATAGAGGTAGTGCAACAGTGCTCCATCTTCTTTCTGCCCCAACACACGCTCCAATCAGTAACAGTAGCTCACAATCAGAAACACAGCTGACATTTTATAACTTTCTGCAGTGGGGAGGCAGTTGTACTCTGAAAAGGCCCCAGGGTGACTGTGGTAAGACTGCCAGGAATATCAAACACGAGCATCATGACTGCTGGAGGAATCCCTTGCAGAATTTCAGCAGTTTTCTGGTTGATTTCCCTTAACCATTACCTGAGGCAGCCACAGGCCAGAGCTCCATGCAGGTGCATAGGAGGGACAGCACCCAGACCTGGTTCTCAGTCCCCTAGTTTACTCTTCCTCACAGCCCCTCCATCAGCCAGGCTGGACAGCAGGTACTGGGGAAAACCATTTTAAAAACTATTTTACCTCCTTCCTTACTTTCTCTGGTTCCAAGTTCATTTTCCTGATACTATTTCTTATCCCAAGGTTTTATACCACAAACTCAGGCTTGGATATTGGAAATGAGGGGTAAGTAAAAAAGTGCAAATGCCCTATGTTCTGAACTGAAAGCCATGGGGTCTATGGGAAGGAGGATCCATGCACAGCGTCCTTGCTAACCAGGGTCCTGTGCACTGGGGTTTGAAATGAAAACTACAACACAGTTTCCTCTTTGCCATTGGTTCTTGCATACATACTTCAAAGCCTCAGTGACTTTCAGGTATGAGGGGCTGTGGCCTAGATTCGAATGCCTAGATTCCTAGATTCTCAGGTCTGACCCCATTTACTAGCAGTTCAGTCAAATCTGTACTTCTACATCTGGTCAAATCTTACATTAAGTGTCCAGCAGGAGACTGAGCAGTGTTCCTTAATCTGACAAAAAAGGACTAGAAGCAGAATGGACTTGAGAAGCAGGGCCTTAGTTTGCACAGCTAGTGCAAAAGAAGACTGACAAAAACCTTGTGCAGAAGAAAGTTAACTCTGGGTGTGAAATTGTGAAATTTCTAATTTTCATCTTCTGTTTCTAAGTGAATAAGAACCAAACTGTATTAAATAACATAAGGGGTCATATTTTACACACAAATATTCATTTTGAATGAAACAGCAATGGAAGTCTATCCAATTTTTATCTTGATATATTTGAATCAAAGACTATATAAGCCAGAAATATACTAGAAATCTCTCACCTGTCTTGTCATTTGCCAAACACAATCAATAAATTGAAGAAATATAGGAGATCGGTCAGGATCAGCATGGTTGTCATCACCATGGCCCACTCGCTGCAAAGAAAGCAAAAGAAACATCTTCATGTATGCTACAGTCCTTTCAAAAGTCATTTTAAATTTCTTTGGTGATAATGTAACATCTTAGCAGGCCTAACAGTATTCCTGGCACATAACAGGCACTCAAAATGTTTACAAAATTAAATTGACTTCTATTTCTTTTAGGAAACCAAAATTCAGCTTACCGTGTTTTTACATGTTGAATGCTTTCATAATTTCTCTTTAATATAGTTGATTTCAAGAAATGATAACCAACTGGCTAGTGAACTTTTCAATTTAAATAATGGGTTCAAGATCAATTACCAGCAGGTGGTGGGAAAAGGGAAGGGAAAGGAGTGGTACTGGGGTCTGAATTAGAGTAAGATATATTCCATGCTTGTAAAATTATGTCAAAATGGATTCTACTGGGCTGGGGATATAGCTCAGTTGGTAGAGTGCTTGCCTGTCAAGCCCAAGGCCCTGGGTTCAATCCATAGCACCACAAAAAAAAAAAGAAAAAGGATTCTACTGTCATGTTTAACTAAAAAGACCCAATGAAAAAAGAAGATCAGCTACCACATTAAGCACAGTTTTATCACCGTGGGAGTGAGTACCAATTAGCAGCTCACAAAGCACATCACGAATGTCATTTTCTCTGTAAGTATAAAAACATTTCTTCCACTTTTTAGAAATGTCAGGAAATCTGAATATCAAAATAGTGATTAATAATCTATAAGTTTTAACCAATTTTCCATCACTCAAGAACTCTAATATATTACTCCTCCTTACTCAAGGAAATCTGGTATTGTATTTCATACCTTTTGATATTTTATAATAATAGATTCATACTTAAAGTAATATTCTCACCCACATAAACATGATTGCCAAAAACACTGAAAATGTCGTGAGTAAAAAGATAGCTAAAGAGTGAGCATTCTAAGAGAAGCTTAAAATAATATATGACTAAACAAAAGGAGAAGAAAGAAAAAAAAACACTGGGGACATAGAACACAGTCACCACAGAGAAAAAAATACTTCATCTATGAAATTGCCATGAGGAAGACATAAAAACAATGAAATAACCAAGTCCAAGTCAACATTTCTGAGTAATAGTGTATTGCCTTCTTTTCATTTTTAATTGTGGTAAAATTGAAATAAAAGTTACCATTTGGGCCATTTTAAGTGTGTAGTCCAGTGGCATTAAGCACATACACACTGTCATGTAACCATCACCACCATGTGTGTCCAGAACTTTTTTATCGGCCCAAACTGATACTGTTCCTGTTAATCACCAACTCCCCATTCCTCCTTCCCTCAGTCCCAGGCAAGTACCATTCTGCTGAATCTATGATTTTGACTCTTCTAAGTACATCACTTAAGTGGAAAACATTCACTCTATATACCTTTGTGACTTGCTGCTTTTATTTATCACGTCTTCAAAGTTCATCCATGTTTTAGTGTGAATCAGAGTTTCTTTCCTATTATATTCCATCATATGGATAGACACATATTGTTTATCCATTCATCTGTTGATGGACATTTGGGTTGCTTCGACCTGTGGGCTATTGTTAATAATGCTGCTATGAACACTGATGCACAAATATCTGTTTGATTTCCTGCTTTCTCTTTTTTTTGGGTATATGCCCATAAATGGAATTGCTGGACCAGATGACAATTCTATTTTTTATTCTTTAGGAACTTCTATACTGTTCCACAGCAGCTATGTGCACTGCCTTATTTCTGTACTTCCCCTACATAAAATAATTTGTAGAGCCTACTCTTCAGTATTTAAGGAACCTAGGGAGCAGTTCCTCACTGAATAGTTCACAATTTAGGATTTATTTTTTGTATAGATAGTCACTGAACTCCTATGGTGTGTGCAAGGTATCATGCCTGGCACTTAGAATTTCAAGCATTTTCACGGAATCTAGTAGAGGCCTAGTGTTTGGCTAGGCATGTAGATACCAAGCCAAACCTATGCTTGATGACTAATTCATTTGTGGTCTAGTTGAGGGAGAAGGATTTGTAAATAACAAGGGCAATTAAGTACTTTAAGGGCTTCTCTGTGTGCAATGGTACAGTGTGGGCTCAGAGGAACAAGTCAACCATCCTAGGATGGGGTTGCAGAGGGAACAAGGGGAGAAAGTCATAAAAGTCAGTCATCGTGGAGGTCTCAATTAAACTGTGAATGATAGGGAGATGCCTATTTCCTATTGACCAGGAATTTATTATAGGCAATGGAAACATTGGGGGGATGGTAGGAGACTCATTCATAGCTGGGCATTACTGAGGTTTGGGAGATGAGGCAAGGGGAGGAAGTTTTTGGATGAGGCTGGAAAGGTGGGCCAGGGCCAGGTAACCAAAGGGTTTGAGAGCCCTACAGAGGGTTTGCCCATGATCCTGTAGGCCACAGGAAGGCCCTGAGGGATTCACACTGGGCAGTGGGAGCATCAGATATGTTTTTTGGATGTTCCATCAGGCTACAATAGGGACAATGGAGTGGAAGGGGACAGGTTGAAAACAGACTACTCAGGAGACTTTCTGAGGGAGATGATGAGACCAGAATTAAGAGGGCAATGGAGAGGAGATGACAACTTTGTATATGTGGACTCAAAATTGTGGGACTGGATGAAATCACTTAGGGATTAAGCACACAGAGAAGAGGAATCATCAAAGGACTGAGCCCTGATGTACCTCAACATTAAAGGGTTGGAGAGATGAGAGAGGACCTGGCAATCAGAGGAAATGTAAAAGTTGGTAGAAATCAAAAAGCCTAGTGAAGAAAGTGCTTCCAGAAGAGGGGAAGAATCAACAGCATCTAATACTTGGGCCAGATAAGAGAAGGACTTAGCAAAGTGGCAGTCACTGACAACCGTGACAAGTCCAATTGCAGGAGACAGAGCACTGTGGAAAAGAAATCCAGCTGAACTGAGGTCAAGACAGACTGGAAGGAGAGAGGTAGTGATAGTAAGTATATATAATAATTTCAAGGAGTGTTGTAAAGGGGAACAGAAAATTGGGATGGCAGCTAGAGAGAGTTGTGAGGTCAAAAGGGTTTTTTGGAGGATATAATAGTATGTTTCTATACCAAAGGGAATGATCTAGGAAAGAGTAGGAATGGGGAAAGGATTGGGGGGAGAACAGTCAGTTTCATGATAAGGTCCATGAGGCAGATGATGGAAGCAGGTGGGTAAGGGCAGGAACTGGCCTCAGGGGCTCTGGTGGCTCATTCACAGAAATTCTAGGTAAGGTAGAATACAGGGACCCAGTAGGTAGGTGGTTGCAGGATTGAAACTACAGTTTAAATGCTGGCTCTGCTCTAACTAACAGTGTGACCTAGCGGAGATAACTCATACTCTTGAAACCTCAGTTTCCCTATCTGTCAATGGTAGCACTTGCCCATCAAGATTAAATGAGATGATGCATGTGATGGTGCTGGATAGACACTGGTGCTCAGTATATTGAGGCTATTATGAAGCCTATTGTCACATTGCCTTCTCTGTGGCCATGGTGTGCCAAGGCCCAGCATTAGCAAGGAGGGTCAGGAGCACAGAACTGTGAGCTCTCTGGACACATGCACTCCTGATCAGCCCAGATGTGTCTGCCGTTGCTGGTGTCTCAACAGACAGCCCTTACCACTGCCCATCTGAGAAAGGCCACTTGCCAGCTTTACCTCCCTCTAGACATACAGTTTGGGAAGGAAAGGTGGAAGGGAATGGTTTCTGAATCTTTAGAAGGCAAACAGCAAATATTTGGAAAGATTCTATACTCTCTCCTCCCCATTGAGTCTAGCCCTTGATGAGGAGAAAAAAACAAAGGTGTTTATGATAGCATTTAAAAATAACCACAAGAGGTTAACTTGGCTGGCACTTAGCAGGGACCCTGGCATCTAAGCACTGGATAGACCAAAGCTCCTTCCCCAATACCACTCCATTTTAGAGGGGAAAAAAACCAAAGCAAGACAAGGGAAGGAATGTGTCTAAGGATCTAACAAGAGTTCCCTGGGGCATAGGGCTCAGAGGCTGTGGAACTGCCATTTCCCTCTGTGAAGGCCCCTCTCTGCTCTCAGCTGGTACACTTGGCACTCCCACATGGAAGTCACTGAAGTCCTCACACTGCCCATTCTGCATTCCGAAGCGAGTCTCTCTGGAAATCTGGGAGTCCTCCAATACAGTGCATGAAGACAAATCCCTAAGAGCTCAAAAGACGAGGAAGTAGCTACCAATTGGATAAAAACACAAATGGTAGCCCCAAAATGCCCCACCAGGTGACTCGGAAATTTCACTCCTGGGGATAACTCCCCCAAATTGAAAGCAGGTTGCTTTGGGTGAATTATGTGCCTTCCAAATTGAAGTCCTAACCCTTAGTACCTCCAAATATGATGGTATTTGGAGATAGGGCCTTTTTGGAGATGAAGTTACAATGAGGCCATTAGAGTGGGACCTAAGCCAATATGACTGGTACCCTTGTGAGAAAATTTGAACACACAGAGACACCAGGGACACATGCACAGAGGAATGACCATGTGAAGAGGCAGTCTTCTGTAAGCCAAGGAAAAAGGCTCAGGAGAAACCAAGATGTCCTGCTGGCAACTTCATTTTGGACTTCCATCCTTTATAACTGTGAGAAAATACATTTCTCTTGTTTTAAGTTGCCCAGTCTATGGTACTTCATTATGGCAAAAACTTGTACATCCATGTTCACAGCAACAGGTGGAAAGAGCCCAGGTGTCCATCTACAGATGGACGGAAAAACAAAATGTGGCATATATATACAATGGAATACCATTAGGCAAAAAAAAAAAGATGAAAATGTGGTATTTGTTATAATATAAGCTAACCCTGAAAAAACCATACTTAGTGAAATGAGGCCATTATGGCAAGATAAATATTGAATGATTCCTCTTAAATGAGGTACCTAAAATAGGTAAATTCACAGAGACAAAAAGCAGACTCGTGGTTGACAGGGGTCGAAGGGAGAGGAAAATGGAGAGTGACTCCTTAAGATATGCATAGAGTTTCCACTTGGGATGATGAATATATTTCAGAACTAAACAGAGGTGATGGTTACACAACATTGTGAATGTCCTCTAGGACACCGAATGGTTCATTTAAAAATGGATAATTCTGTTATATAAGTTCTACCTCATTTTTAATAAAAAGGCATAAGTATGCACACACAAAAAAGCCCTGCCATACAATGTTGAGGTCCATGGCATTCCATTATGGCAATTCAGGTTTTCATGCAACTGTGTGCACACGTGTCTGTATGTACTACACATGGCAGGTACATGCATGTGACAAAGCAAAACATTCTGGCATAGACCACACCATCTCAACTTACCAGTGCAAACCTATGCCCGAAGCTTATCCACTCCTTTTCTATGAGAGTTTCAAATCCTTTAATGGTCCTGTAATAACTGTCCAACATCAGCATCGCCAGAGATGTGAGCTGGGCGGTTCGGTCCCAACCATCACTACAGTGCACCACCACAGAGGTTTTCCCAGATTCAATTTTATCAGCAATTCTTACTGCCCCAGCAAGAAGCATCTTCAGAAAAGGAGATATATTAGTCAAGACTACACTGAATTTCAACTAGTACATAAAATAATTCTGAGGAGAACTTTGGAAGTTCTGGTCAATGCACCAAACAAGAATGCCATGCAGGGGCTGGGGGATAGAGCTCAGTAGAACACTTGCCTAGCATACAGGAGGCCTGGTTTCATCCCAGAACCACACATACACAGAAGAATGCCATGCAATCAATTAAGAATCACTAGGAAATGATACCATCATTTAAAAAAAGTTATACAAAGAAAAACTACAGCAGTAAATAGGGTCTTTTACTAAAGAGTCACAAAGTTCTTTTACAACCTGACTTGAGGCAAGCATTAACCCCTTTTGATTACCATAAGAGCCTTCTACAAAGACCATAGTCAGGATGCTGCCTGTGAAAACTAAGAAAGCTCATATATGAGGCAAAAATGCACTTATTTGTGATGCCAAAAACCACTTGGAGAAATTTATGGCATAGATGGAGCCAAGTCTTAACTGGAAAGCAGATCTTTACCCTTATATATTCCAGCCAGTGTGTCCCATCCACGTTGGATAGCCACCGTGCCTCATCGATGGAGGGGTACACAATCTCTTTTAATTTCCGTAGTGACTCTCTCATCACGTGAATGTTGTGGATCTCCAAGAACACAAGCTCTGCGTTTGGGTAAGCACTTTCACTTTCATATCCTCCACCCTTTGCCTGTGAAAAACAAAAGATATACACCATTTTTCTGGAATTAACTTTCTATTGTTTCTAGTCCTTCCAGGTACAGACCAATAAAAAAGCAACAAAGTCATCCATTAATAAACCTTGTCTATACTGATCTGAGTGTCCTGAGGTTGCCAAAACAAAGTACCTCAAACTGAGTAACTCAAAATAAAACAAATATATTGATAATCTCACAATTCTGAAAGCTGGAAGTGTGAAATCAAGGTGTTGTCAGGGTCATGCTCCCTCAAAAGTCTCTTGGGGAGGATCCTTCCTTGGGCTTTTCCAGCTCCTTGCAGCCCTAGGCATTCCTGGTTTGTAGACACATCACTCTTATTTCTACTTTCATATGCACTTGACCTTCTTCCTTTTGTCTACATATCTGCCTCTTCTGTCTTCTTATAAAAATACCTTTCATAAAAAGTTAGGGCCCACCTCAATATAATATGACCTCAACTTAATTATACTTGTAGGAACCCTATTTTGAAATAAGGTCACATTCACATGTACTAGGAGTTAGGACTTCACATCATTTTATAGGTACACAATTCAAGTCATAATCCTTCTTCATCCACTATCAGTTTTTAAAATACAAACAACTGATTCTTATTTAAGAATTAGGTCCTGGGTGTGGTGATGCACACCTGTAATCCCAGGGACTCGGGAGATTGAGGCAGGATGATCACAAGTTCAAAGCCAGCCTCAGCAACTTTGTCAGGCCTTAAGCAACACAATGAGACCCTGTCTCTAAATAAAACAGAAAAAAGGGCTAGGGATGTGGCTCAGTGGTTAGGCGCCCCTGGGGTCAATCCCGGGTTAAAAAAAAAAATAAGTTTAGAAAGGTATTCCTTATGCATAACTAAAAAGAACCAATTATAAAAAAAACTCATTCAAGAAATTAAAAACACAGAGTTATGTTCTGTTAATTCCATCTATTTGAATAGAAAAAATTGTACTGCTACAAAATTTCTATGCAATAAAACAATTTGGAGGTGTCAAGACATTTATGACATTTATCTAAGCAATTTAAGTAAAACAAAATACAAATGCAACAAAAAAGAAGGATATGGCCCACTCCCTGGTGATTACTCAAGAAGTTAAACATAAAATGGCCATATGATCCAGCCATTCCACTTGTGCATATATATCCCACAAAATTCAGAATAGATATTCAAACAAAAATTTGTACACAAACATTCACAACAGCACTATTTACAATAGCCAAAAGGAAGAAACAATCAAAATATCCATCATCAGATAGCTGCATAAACAAAATGTGGTCTATCTATACAATGGAATATTATTTTGCCATAAAAAGGACTGGGGTACTGATGCTAACATGTGGATGAACCTTGAAAACAAAGTGCAAAAAGCCAAGCATAAAGGACTACATATTGTATGATTTCATTTATATGAAGTGTCCAGAACAGGGAATCCAAAGGAACAACACTAGTGGGTCCCAGGGGCTAGGAGAAGGGAACAGGAATTTTTTGCTAAAGGGGATGGGGTTTGCATTTGGGGTGATGATAATGCTCTGGAATTAGACAGTAGTGCTAATTTCACAACATTATGAATGTACTGGGAGTCTCTGCTTTGTAAAGTATGGAATGGCTAAATTGGTACGTTTTATGTTATCTGAATTTTATCCCAATTAAATAAATAAAAGTAAACATATCTGTGACCCAAAGACCACACTCTTCATTCAGTCTCCAACCATTTACCAGGTAAACATGAATGCCCATTCCTGGGGCAATGATGATAAACAAGTGGAGACCCTGGTCTTTCAGGTACCCAAAATCCGGGGTTCACTGTGGAGAACAGGGTCAAAGGCAGCATAGGCTATAGGTCATCTGCTTTGGAAGAACCCAAGGGGCACCAGCAGCACTGGCCAGACCTGTACCATCAGAGAGAAGAAAGCTACAACTCAAGGAGAATAGGCAAGAAAACCCAAGGTAAAGGGGCCATGGAGATGGACAGTGACACAGCTTTCTGAGAGGGGCATAAGAATTTCAGCAGACAGAAATCTAGGGCAGCATCAAGAATGATGAACAATGAGACAAGAAAGCATGCTGGGACTCAATGCCAGGAATGAAGAGGATCAGTCAATAGAGGAATCACTGGCTCTACTGAAAAGAAGGCACTGGAATGGGTGAGACCTTTTGCTATCTTCCCCCTTTGTGTCTATTTCTATATGGCCTTCTTATAGGGACACTGATCACTGCATTTAGGAACTACTCTGTTAAGATCTCATCTTAACTGATTACATCTACAAAGACCCAATTTCCAAATACATTCTTATTCTGAGGATCCAGGTAGACACAAATTTTGGGGAGACACTGCTAAATCCACTATAGAAGTTCAACATATAAAAATCAATGTAATATTGCACATTAACAGAATGAAGGGAGAAACAAATGTACATCTCAATTGATGCAGAAAAGGCCTTTGACAAAATCAAACATCTTTTCAAGATAAAAACATTTAACAATCTAGGAAAGGAGGTATGAAAAACCCACAGCTCATGTCATACATAATGGCAAAACATGGAATACTTTCCCCTACGATTAGGAACCAGACAAGGATGCCTGCTTTCATCCGAGATTCAACATTGTGTTACAGGTTCTTGATGGGGAATCAAGCAAGTAGCTATGAAAGACATTCATACCAGAAAAGATTTGGTCAAACTCTCTGTTTGCACATGACATAATCACATATGCAGAAGAGTTGATGGGGACTTGGACAAATGAACATCCTGTGTGTTTTCGAGACACATACACTGCTATGGTTAAAATCATTGTAGACTTGCAATTTGGTGTCCTGCTTCTATCTCTTCTGAACAGGGTAGAATACAATGAGGGGCTAATTAAATATTCAGAAAATCACCTCCACAAAATTGGGAATACTATTCCGTTCACAATAACCTTTAAAAAATACTTGTCTGGATTGCTTTCTCAAGAGAAATATACCACTCTCTTTGCAAAGTGAAAGATCTACCACAAGAGGGCTCTGTGCTTCCACTTCATTCAAAAAGAACCAACATTCCCAGAAAGGACAGCTCTGTCCTGGCACATCCTGAAAAGTTTCGCTGTTGCAACAGGAACAATTGTATGAGTTCACTGTATGTGGCTAGAGATGGAACAAAGAAACCATTGTGAGCTCAACAGTTCCAAAGGCAAGATACCAAATGTGACAACACTTGGTTAAATCTAAAAGTCATTTTTCATTCATGCCGCACGATGGCGTATCTTTCTCAATTATAGCTGTTTTGCCAGCATGAGCCAGTTGTCAAATTTTTTAAAACTTTGTGTTGCCAGAATGCTGTCATTTTGAAAACAGGCTAAAGAAATTGATGCTTTATTAAGAAACACTGTAAAAAAAAATACTTGGGAATCAATCTAACAAAAGAGGTAAAGGACTTCTACAATGAAAACTATAGAACACTAAGAAAGTGAAGAAGACCTTAGAAGATGGAAAGACCTCCCATGTTCTTGGACAGGCAGAATTAATATTGTCAAAATGGCTACCCTAACAAAAGCACTACACAGGTTTAATGAAATTCCTATTAAAATTCCAATGACATTTTTTGTAGAAATAGTAAAAGCAAATTCATTTGGAAAAATAAGAGGAATAGCCAAAGCAATTGTTAGTGAGAAAAGCAAAGCAGGAAGCATCACAATAACAGACTTAAATTATACTACAGAGCTATAGTAATAAAAATAGCATGGTATTGGCACCAAAACAGACATGAAGACCAATGGAACAGAATAGAAGACACAAACACACATAAATACAGTTATCTCATACTAGATAAATGTGCCATAAATATACATTGGAGAAAAGATAGTCTCTTCAACAAATGGTTCTGGGAAAACTGAAAATCCACACATAGCAAAATGAAATTAAACCCCTATCTCTCACCCTGCACAAAAATGAACTCAAAATGGATCAAGGACCTAGGTATTAGACCACAGACCCTGTGTCTACCAGAAGAAAATGTAGGCCCAACTCTCCATCATATCGGCTTAGGAACCAACTTCCTCAACAAGAATCCTAAAGTGCAAGAAGAAAAATCAAGAATCAATAAATGGGATGATATCAAACTAGAAAGCTTCTTCATATCAAAGGAATGTGAGAGAGAGCCTACAGAGTGGCAGAAAATCTTTGCCACTTGTACCTCAGATAGAGCACTAATCTCCAGGATATATAAAGAACTCAAAAAACTTAACACCAAAAAAACAAATAACCCAATCAAAAAAGGTACAAAGGAACTGGATAGCCATGTTACAGAAGAAATATGAATGGTCAAAAATATCTAAAAGTGTTTCACATCACTAGCAATTAGAGAAATGAAAATTAAAACCACTCTGATATTCCATCTCACTCCAGTCACAATGGCAGTTCTCAAGAATACAAGTAACAATAAATGTTGGCGAGGATGTGGGAAAATGTTCACTCATACGTTGTTGGTGGAATTGCAAATTGGTACAATCACTCTGGAAAGCAGCATGGAGATTCCTCAGAAAACTTGGAATGGAAGCATCATTTGACCCAGCTCTCCCACTCTTCAGTTTATACCCAAAGGACTTAAAATCAGCATAGTACAGTGATGCAGCCACATCAATGTTTATAGCAGCACAACTCAAAAGAGCTAAGCTATGGAACCAACCTAGGTACCCTTCAACAGATGAATGAATAAAGAAAGTGTGGTATATATACACCATGGCATATTACTCAGTCATAAAAAAGAATGACTTTGTGATTTGTGCTGGTAAATGGATGGAATGGGAGACTATCATGCTAAGTGAAGTAAGCAAATTCCCAAAAAGGGCCAAAGGCCAAATGTTCTCTTTGATATGTGGATGCTAACACACAATAAGGGAGGGGGAGGGAAGAATAGAATTTCAGTGGATTAGACAAAGGGGAATAGAGGGAAAGGAGATGGGATGGGAAGAGGAAAGACAGTAGAATACAGTGGACATAACTTTCCTATATTCAGGCACAAATATACCACCAGTGAAATTCCCCATCATGTACAACCACAAGAATGGGATCCTAATTAGAGTGAGTTATACTACATGTATGTATAATATGTCAAAATAAACTTATACACAAAATACACATATACATGTATAATATGTCATGCATATTCAAGAATTTAAAAAAATAAAAACAAACAAACAATGTACCTTGTTGGTATCAGCTACACTGTTTTGACGGGCATCAAAGATGATAAGTTTGTGGGACTGTGCATTAGCATCCATTATTGTTTGCAAGTATTTTTCATCTTCTTTGCAGCGTTTATCATTGGGACCCACCAGTGGCTGGCTGCAACGGGTAATCGTTGCCTGACTCTCTGGATGAATCCATGACAATACCTAGTGTTTTTAAGTAAAAGTATTAGTACATTTCCTAAAGCAATATATTCTCTAATTACTTGGAACTCAAAGCACAGTGTCTCCCTAAGATTTTCCTCTCTGAGCATGTTCTATTTTCCTTCATGCCATAGTGGATAACCACGTGGCAGTATGTGCAGCAGCTTGTTCAATATGTTTCTCCTAAGCCAGACAGTTGGCCACATGTATCCCCACAGCCTAGCACACACCAGCCTGGTACATGGTAGGTACTCAGGTACCAAAGGCACAAGGCACTCAGGTACTGAGGGCAGGTGATTACTTATTGAGGTGGAAATTAACAGATCTTGCAGAGACTAGGATTGGGGAGGTGGGAGGCTGGCTCATCAGAGCTAAAAGAACAGTACAATGGCCAAAGGTCTCACTGTTCTGGTCGGGTTGTAACACATCTGACTAGATGAACTCTAAAAATCTCCTTTCACCTCAAAAATTCTATGATTCTAAGAAAAATAAAACCCAAGTTCAAATATTACTGAAATCTAGCCCCAATCCTATTTAATTAGTCTAGATACTCATTTTTTCTAATTAAAAAAAACTTTGTACCTCCACAATAACATATGTGGCAGGGTGAGGACAAAGTGAAAACAGTTTCTTATAAAATCTTAAACTCTGCCACCAAACCTCCCATTTTCCTCCAATGGCCAGGTGACTCAGAATTATAACAGGTGCAAACTCCAAGGTAAACCATCACTCACTGCTGGCTGCAATTGTTTCTCTAACAGTGTCCTTCCCATGCATCTAGAGCATTCCACTCAGCATGAAGAAAGAAAGTATCTTTTCCAGGACACTTTGGTGAAACCAGTGAGGTAAACTGTTAATGCAACATCATGCTCTTTCTTGCTGCGTCTTTGTTATTCTCTTCTGCACTTGGAGAGCATAACTTAAGTTACCCTTGCATGTAGAAATGAGAAATCATACAAAGGAGATACACAGTAAAAAGAATGTTTATATCATTAGGTATTTCTTGAGAATCAAAGATATGCTCACATTTTTTAAAAATATTTTTTAGTTGTTGATGGACCTTTATTTTATTCATTTATTTATTCAAGGTGCTAAGAATCAAACCCAGTGCCTCACACATGTGAGGCAAGCGCTGTACCACTGAGACACAATCTCAGCCCATATGTTCATGTTTTTAACATTTTTTTCTACTGTCCACTTGGCTAGATTGTTTTCCGTCTTGCGTCTTTCCATAGTACATCAAACACAGTACATGTTTCCATTTGAATGACAAAGTTAATTTATTACTTACAGGGACTCTGCCTTTTGCTCGAAAGGCTCCCACTTTTGAAAGGTCATCATCTTTTACACTAGTTGGCACAACAATGATGGCAGGGTAGGTGTCACAGAACTCATAATTACTGTTTATTTTGGATATTTTCCAACTCTCATTTGGCAAGCCCTGTAGGGTGTTAACAAGAAGGGAAAAAACATACTTTTCAGATCCAAGATGGTACACTAGAGGGAGACTGCGTTCCTTCTTGCACTGTAACTTGGGATTCAAGCAGAGGAAAATCTATTTCTCTGTGAGGCAGTCTTTGCTGCTCATCTATCCCTGCTGTTTTACCCCATTTGTCCACCTTGATCACCCACAGTCTGCCACTATATCGACTACATCTGAGTGCAGATTGCTCACTGACTGCCACCTATCATCTGCCATTTGCCCACTTGCCTGCCTCTTGCCTGCCCATCGCCTGTCTTCCACCTACCCATCACCCACCGCCTGAGGTCCACCAGCCGATGGTCGGCTAGTAGTCTGCAGACCGCCCGCAGACTGTCAGCAGATCACCAGCACCCTGCTGTTGCCTGGAAGTTCACTGTCACAGTACCCACAGCTTTGTTTACATGTGGCTGCCGCCATTTTGGGACAACAGCCAGGACCTGCAGGAACCCGGCCCAATTGACCACACCCCACCTCCAGGACCCCAGGCCCAAACATCCGCACCCCACGTGGACTTGGCACCCACGTCCTGCACTGCAGCTCCCCATTTGCCAATATGTTAGGAAGCTAGTGCAGCCATCTTGGATTATCCTGGAAGTGGAAGCTGCCATCTTTAGGTGGGGCATATCCCATCCTCAGATGCCTGCTGGAGAGAGGAAGCTCATTATCAGGTACCTCTCATGCATCAGGCTACTGAAGCCTGGGAGGTTTGAATAGCATATGACTGTTAGAGTATAGATTTTTTTTCTCCTTTTTGAAAATTTTTAAGTTTTTACTTCTCTATTTTTTCTTTTTTTGGAACTGGGTATTGAACTCAAGGGCACTTGGCCACTGAGCCACATCCCAGCCCTATTTAGTATTTTATTAGAGACAGGGTCTTACTGAGTTGCTTAGCGCCTTGCCCTTGCTGAGGCTGGCTTTGAACTCACAATCCTCCTGCCTCAGCCTCCCGAGCCACTGAGATTACAGGCGTGTGCCACTGTGCCTGGCTTCCTTTTTTTTTTTTCTTGACATCTATTTTCTTTTCGTTTACCTGTTTCCTCAGTCTCTTTCTCCCTTTTCTCATGCTAACAACCAACCTCTTTTGATTATACTTTCACTCATCTTATGATGGAGAACTTCTATATACTCTTTTCTTATCCCATTAACAGTTACATCCTACACCCCTCCCCATCCTCTTTGTCCTCCGTTAGAAACTGCAGACCTCATTGCAAATCTATTGGTTATACTGTAGGTAATAACTGAACTCATCCTCTCTGTTTATTATGACAATATTGTTAACATCTTCACAGGGGCTATTTGGTTTAGGGCTGCATATTGTCTGTACTGGGTGCTACTAATATTGATCTCCCCCTTAAAGAAGAGGGTTGGGAAACCTGCAGGGTCACTCTAAGCCTATAGGGGGGAAACTGCAATACCACAGATCTGCACTACTAGAGGGGAAGATATGCAAACAACATGAAAAAACAAGGCAAGAAAGTGTTCCAAACAAACCAAGATTCTACACTAATAGGATCCAATGACAGCATGGTAGAAGAAATGTCAGAAAAGGAGTTCAGAATATACATAATTAAAATGAATTCTCAAAGCAAAGGATGAGATAAGAGAGCAAATGCAGGCAATGAATAATCACTCCAATAAGCAGTTGAAAGAGCAACTACAGGAAATAAAAAATGATTTCAACATAGAGATGCTGAAAAAGAACCAAACAGAAATCCTTGAAATGAAGGAAACAATAAACCAAATAAAAAAACTCAATGGAAAGCATCACCAACAGACTAGATCACTTGGAATATAGAACCTCAGATACTGAAGACAAAATATTGAATCTTGAAAATAAAGTTGACCAAACAGAAAAGATGGTAAGAAATCATGAACAGAACCTCCAAGAACTATGGGATATCATGAAAAGACCAAATTTAAGAATTTGAGGAAGAATTTGAGGATTGAGGAAGGCACAGAGATACAAACCAAAGGAATGAACAACCTATTCAATGAAATAATATCAGAAAATTTCCCAAACCTGAAGAATGCAATGGAAAATCAACTACAAGATGCTTATAGAACACCAAGTGCACAAAATTACAGCAGATCCACACCAAGGCACATTATAATGAAAAAGCCTAACATACAAAATAAAGATAGGATTTTAAAGGCTCTGAGAGAAAAGTGTCAGATTACATATAAGTGGAAATGAATACGGATATCAGCAGATTTCTCAGCCCAGACCCTAAAAGCTAGAAGGGCCTGGAACAATATATTTCAAGCTCTGAAATAACATGGTTGCCAACCAAGAATCTTATACCCAGCAAAACTAACCTTCAGATTTGAAGATGAAACAAAAGTTAAAGGAATTTACACATAAAAAGCCTGCACTATAGAACATTCTCAGCAAAATATTCTATGAGGAGGAAATGTTTTACAACAATGCAGGTCAGCAAAGGGCGGAACTACATTAAAGGAAAAGTCAATCAAAGGAGAAACCAAGTCAAGTTAAAATCCAAAAATAAGCCAAAATGACTGGGAATACAAATCACATCTCAATAACTCTGAACATTACTGGCCTAAACTCATCAACCAAAAGACACAGACTGGCAGATTGGATTAAAAAGACAGAGCCAACAATATGCTGCCTTCAAGAAACTCAACTCATAGAAAAGGACATCCACAGACTAAAAGTGAAAGGATGGGAAACAACCTATGACACTCGCGGACTCTATAAAAAAATGGAGGTTTTCATTCTTGTTTCGGATAAAGTGGACTTCAACCCAAGTTAGTCAGAAGGGATAAAGAAGGTCATTTCAGGGCCGGGCGTGGTGGCACATGCCTGTAATCCCAGTGGCTTGGGAGGATCACAAGTTCAAAGCCAGCCTCAGCAACTTAGTGAGGCCCTAAGCAATTCAGTGAGACCCTGTCTCTAAATAAAATAGAAAATAGGGCTGGGGATGTGGCTCAGTGGTGGAGTGCCCCTGGGTTCAATCCCTGGTACCAAAAAAAAAAAAAGAAGAAGGTCATTTCATACTGCTTAAGGGAATCAGGAAGACATAATGATCGTAAATATTTATGCCCCAAACAAAGGCACATCCATGTACATCACATAAACCCTTCTCAATTTCAGGAATCAAATAAACCACCACACAACAATTCTGGGTGACTTTAACACACCGCTGTCACCACTGGATAGATCTTCCAAACAAAAACTAAACAAATAAACCATAGAACTCAATAACACAATCAATAACTTAGACTTAACAGACCTATATAGAATATTCCATCAATGAATGAATACACTTTCTTCTCAGCATCACATGGATCCTTCTCTAACATAGACCATATGTTATGCCACAAAGCAGCCCTTAGTAAATGCAAAAAAGTAGAGATACTACCTTGTGTTCTATCAGATCATAATGGAATGAAATTAGAAATCAATGACAAAATAAAAAACAGAAACTACTCCAACACATGGAGACTAAATAATATGCTATTGAATGAAGCATGGATAACAGAAAACATCAGGCAGGACATAAAAAGATTCTTAGTGGTAAATGAGAACGACAATAAAACATATGAAAATCTCTGGGACACTATGAAAGCAGTATAAAGAGGGAAATTCATTGCATTGAGCTTATTCAATAAAAGAATAGAAAGTCAACAAATAATTGAACTAACATTATATCTCAAAGTCCTAGAAAAAGAACAGATCAATGTCAAAAGTAGTAGAAGACAGGAAATAATTAAAATCAGAACTGAAATCAATGAAATTGAAACAAAAGAAACAATTCAAAAAATTGACAAAACAAAAATTTGGTTATCTGTAAAAGTAAACAAAATAGATAAATCCTTAGCCACACTAAGAAAGAGGAGAGAAAACTCAAATAACTTAAATTCCTGATGAAAAAGGAAATATCACAACAGATACCATTGAAATACAAAACATAATTAGAAGCTACTTTGAAAATCTATACTCCAACAAAATAGAAAATCTCAAAGACATCAACAAATTTCTAAAGATATATGATCCTGCCAAACTGAACCAGGAGGACATACACAATTCATACAGATCATTTTCCAGTAGTGAAATAGAAGAAGCCATCAAAAACCTACCAACCAAGAAAAGTCCAGGACCACATGAATTCTCAGCTGAGTTCTACAAGTCCTTTAAAGAAGAACTTATACCAATACTCCTGAAAGTATTTCATGAAATAGAAGAGGAGGGAACCCTTTATTTCATTCTATGAAGCTAGTATCACTCTGATACCAAGACCAGACAATGACACATCAAGGAAAGAAGACTCTAGACCAATATCTTTGATGAATATAGACACAAAAATCCTTAACAAAATTCTGGCAAATCACATACAAAAACATATTAAGAAGATAGTGCACCACAATCAAGTGGGGTTTTATCCCAGGGATGCAAGGCTGGTTCAACATCTGGAAATCAATAAATGTAATTCATCACATCAATAGACTCAAGGTTAAGAATCATATGATTATTTCAACAGATGCAGCAATAGCTTTTGACAAAATACAACACCCATCATGCTCAAAACACTACAAAAAATAGGCATAGTAGGAACATACCTCAGCATTGTAAAGGCTATTTATGCTAAGCCCATGGCCAACATCATACTTAATGGAAAAACTGAAAGCATTCTCTTTAAAAACTGGAACAAGACAGGGATGCCCACTGTCACCACTTCTATTCAATATTGTTCTTGAAATCCTAACCAGAGTAATTAGACAGCTCAAATAAATTAAAGGGATACAAATAGGAAAAGAAGAACTCAAGCTGTCATTATTTGCTGATGACATGATTCTATATTTAGAGGATCCAAAAAACTCCCACCAGGAAACTTCTAGACCTAATAAATGAATTCAGCAAAATAGCAGGATATAAAATCAACCCACATAAATCTAATGCATTTCTATACAAAAGTGATGAATCATCTGAAAGAGAAATGAGGAAAACAACTCCGTTCACAATAGCCACAAAAAATAATTAAAAAATTCTTGGGAATCAATGTAACAAAAGAGGTGAAAGACATCTATGATGAAAACTACAGAACATAAAATAAAGAAACTCAGGAAGTCCTTAGAAGATGGAAAGATCTCCCATGTTCTTAGATAGGCAGAATTAATATTATCAAAATGGCCATACTTCCAAAGGTGCTATATAGATTTAACATAACTCCAATTAAAATCCCAAAGACATTCCTCATAGAAATAGAGAAAGCAATCATGAAATTCATCATTTTATTTTTGTTTTTGTTTTTGCTAAGCTGGGAACTGAATCCAGGGCCTTGTGCATGTGAGGCAAGCACTCTACCAACTAAGCTATATCCCCAGCTCATGAAGTTCATCTGGAAGAACAAAAGACCCAGAATAGCCAAAGCAATCCTGGGCAGGAAGAATGATGCAGGAGGTATCACAATACCAGACCTTAAACTCTACTATAGAGCAATAGTTACAAAAACAGTATGGTATTGGCATCAAAATAGACAGGTAGATCAATGGTACAGAATAGAGGACACAGAGACAAACCCACATAAATACAGGTATCTCATACTTGACAAAGGTGCTGAAAACATGCAATGGAGAAAAGACAGCCTCTTCAACAAATGGTTCTGGCAACACTGGAAATCCATGTGCAGCAAAAGGAAACTAAACCACTATCTCTCACCCTGTACAAAACTCAACTCAAAATGGATCAAGGACCTAGGAATTAGACCTGAGACCCTTCACCAAATAGAAGACAAAGTAGGACTGAATATTCACCATGTTGGTTTAGGACCAGACTTCTTTAACAAGAACCCCAGAGTGCAAGAAATAAAAGCAAGAATCAATAAATGGGATGGATTCAAACTAAAAAGCTTTTTCTCAACAAAGGAAACAATCAATGATTTGAAAAGAGAGCCTACAGAGTGGGAGAAAATCCTTTTCACACACACTTCAGACAACATAAATCTCCAAAATTTATAAAGAACTTAAAAAACTTTACACCAAAAATACAAAGAACCCAATGAATAAATGGGCTAAGGAACTGGGCAGATACTTCACAGAAGAAGATATACAGGTGAGCAACAAATATATGAAAAAGTGCTCATCATCTCTAGTAATTAGAGAAATGCAAATTAAAACCACCCTAAGATTTCGTCTAACTCTAATTAGAATGGCTATTTTCAAGAACACAAGCAATAATAAGTGTTTCCATGGATGTGGAGAAAAAGGCACACTTGTATACTGCTGGAGGAGTTGCAAACTGGTACAGTCACTCTGGAAAGCAGTATGGAGATTCTTCAAAAAACTTGAAATGAACCCACCATTTGAGCCAGCTATCCCACTCCTCAGTTTATACCCAAAGGACTTAAAATCAGCATACTACAGTGATGCAGCCACATCAATGTTCATAGCTACTCAATTTACAATAGCTAGATTGTGGAACCAACATAGATGCCCTTCAATTGATGAATGGATAAAGAAACTGTGGTATATGTATAGAATGGAATATTACTCAGCCATAAATGAGAGTAAAATTATGGCATTTGCTGGTAAATGGATGGAGTTTGAGAATACCATGCTAAGTGAAATAAGCCAAGCCCAAAAAAACAAATGCAGAATGTTTTCTCTGATAAGTGAATGATGATACATAATGGGGCGGAGGAGGGCACAAAAGAAGAATGGAGGAAATTTGGATGGTGCAGAGGAAAATGGGGCTGGAGGGGGTGGGGGAAGGAAAGATAGTGGACTGAGACAGACAGTATTACCTTATGTATATGTAAGATTACATGAATGGTGTGAATCTACACTGTGTACAACCATAGAAATGAAAAGTTGTACCCCATTTATGTACAATGAATCAAAATGCTGTCTGCAAAAATAAAAATTTTTTTAAAAAATTAAAAGAACATACTTTTCCACTTTGAAAAAGTACTAAGCATTAATCACATCTGTTTCTTATTTTCAACAAAAATTCATTTACACTTGTTTATTGTTACTTACAAGTTCATAATACATGTGTATATATATGTATACACTTGTATAATATATGTATTATATATATCATATATATGTATTTTATATATATATGAGCATGTATATATATATAGATATATATGGTGTGTGTTTGTGTGTAGGTATAGGTATATAAAATCTGGTATAACCCATTTCCTAGATGCCCTAAAAATCCAATGAAGCATGAGGTTTTCCGAATCATACTAGAAATTTATAAGTATATGCTAGAATTCCAGTTCTATATATTTCTTGTCCTATTTTCTATAAACAATAAGCTCAGTGTTGTTTCTGAAAATACACCCAAAAGTACCTTGGAAGCATAACAAATGTTGAAATTAAGTAATACAAAACATTATATCAAATAAAAGGTACAGACAAAGATTAAATGTCATAAAAATAAGATCATGCTGGAATAACTTGAAGCGGACCATGCATTAAAGAGCTCCCAAACCCAGGAGCACCACCTCAGACAGACGCAGTATTGCCATACACCTCAAATTGAACTTAATTCACTGGGTTGGATCCTTAACCATCAACTCTTTAATAGGTCATCTAATAAAAACCATATGGAAGACCTAGCTTTTAAATCCCCATCCTTGACCCCTTACACACCCTCTGGAAAAGGATGAACAACCAGTGACAGTGTAAAAGCTTTGGCATAGGAGAAGATGGCACACCAGGAGATGGAGAACCTATAAGCTAGAGAAGTTGTGCCTATGTACAACTTACTGGAAAGTTTCTTTTCTCCCACTACATTTCTAACCTTTTAGAAGAGAAAAAGATGTTCAACTTATTTATTTTCAGTCTGATAAGCAATATCCTTTACCTGTCTCTTATATTCAGACACTGGATCATAAACTTTCCAGCCATTAATTGGAAATTTTTCTTTATAGCTGAATGCAAATAGTGCCTGGATACAAAAACAACAAAACAGATACATCAGTATATATATATATTTCACATCATACCATTATTAAAGCTTTTCATTCTGAATGAGCTGAATGTATTAATATTCCTATTCTAAACTCAAATTTTGAAGTAACATATTGGGAGTGTCTCTTAATCATTACAGAGAACTGACAAAGTTCAAATATTCTAATATTAGTTACCAACATAAGAAAAAAGAACTGAAGGAAACCTCTGGAAAACAGAATAAGTAAGCACAAAATTATTAGGCCACTTTGGTGTACTAACCTGCCCATTGGAAAGAGGAAATGCATGTTTGTTGAGGTTTTCAAATATTCCAAGTTTACGCTGCTCCTCCTGTTTATAAGCAAGTCGCAAGTTCCTCATATCCTGGTGAAAAAAATTAACAGAACTCAGGTTACTCAACATGGACTGAGGATCTATGCCATAAGCAGATAAATAAAATATTTTATTAATCTCCCATTTTCTACTCTCTCCCCAACTAACAAAAAGCAGTTTAATAAAAGCACCTCCAGTAAGATAAAACAATTAAGTAGGGAAACTATAATACAAGGAACATACTATGTAGGGAATCACCAGATTTAACAAAGAGTAAGATTTGTACACAAAAGCTGTGCCATCAAGGGAAGTTACTGAAGTTACTGAACATGGTGTGTCATGGAATTAATTGTACATTTTAAGCTACTGAAGAAAACATCTATAGAATTTATAGTGCCTCAGATGCTTCCCCCATGCACTTACAGAAAGAACTCTATATCATGTACAGACAGTGACATACTTACGGCAACATGATGGTGTTTCACAAGATCACAGTTTCTTGAAACACCTCCCATAATGCCAGCTGATGGCCAAAGGCCAAGCATAAGTAAATGGGAAAAATCCCACCAAGCCCAGCTCTGATGGTGTCACTTTGTCCCATGACAATGTTTTAAGCATTGCCTCACGACCTTTTTAAAATTATGTCCATGTCAAACACAAAAATATCATCTCTGAGATTATAAGAAATTTGAAAATAAATGTAACTGAAAACAAGGGAATCACAATTTGGCAAGTGAAAAGTCATCGTAATATTATTTCTAACAGCAAAAGCATGGGAATAAGCCATCAGCAGGGGGCTGTAGTTATATAAACTATAAAACACCTAATGGGACACTGAAGAATTATTAAAATCAAGAAGTAAATCTGCATGTACTAATCAAAAGAAGTCCCAAGGTATACTGTTAAGGGGTAAAAGGAGAATGTTGTACATAATACAGTACAATTTGTATTTTCAAAGAATGACTAGACATACATGCTTGAAGAGAGGTACTTTCGGAATTGGTAACTTGGGTGCTAGCAGGGAGTGGAACAGGGAACACTGGGAAAAGGAAGACTTACTTTTTGCTATATACAATTTTTGTGCTTTTAAATTCTGTACCAACTGTTAAAAATAAATCCCACATGTTGGATGGCCCTTACGCATGAGCTGAGAGGGTTAGGAGCCTGGCCTTTGTGCTTTTAGGTTAGAAAACAGTTAAACTAGCTGTTAGTAAATGTTCAGCCAGCCATAAAAATATCTTAGTAAAAACAGTCACAGGACACCTGCCAGAGCAGCACAATTTTCTGACATACCCTTTCAGAGCTATACTGGCTACACATACATACACACATGCACACACAGGCACACTTTGGTAGCTAACTGAGCTGACTTGCTGTTTTGGGGGTACTCAGAAAGAAAAGCATCCCAAGCCTGGGAGAGCATGTGCAATGATTCTGGTGTGGGGCTGCGGGTGTAGCTCAGTGATAAAGTACATGCTTACCAAGTGTAAAGCCCTGGGTTCAATACTCAGCAACACAAAAAAGAAAGACAATCTTGGCGTATGTGTAAGGGAATGGGTAAAAGGCAAGCATGCACATCTAAAGGAAAGCCAACAGGACTGGGAGGCAAGAATGAGGGAAGGATGGCTCCACAGGAAGCTGCAGAAGAAACTGAGTCAGGTTCAGACATGTGGGTACTTGACAAAGAGTGTTTCCCTTAGCCTGTGAAGAATGGGAAACTATTCGAGAGTTATAATAAGGGGAATGGCAAGTTTCAAAATTGCAGAACAGGCTCAGTCTTCTGCTTTTTTCAGTTCTACAGCTGCTTGCCACTGTTTGCATGTGGAACCCTAAGAAGGATGATTACAATGTGCCATGTAGTGCCTAACATGAGTCCAGTAAGACAGCAGATCCACAATTTGTAAGAGTAAAAGACTGTAAACAACTGTATTTAACTGCAGTTTAAGGCCAACCAGGGGTAGCCATCCTGGGAGATTTGATCAAAGCAAAGAGACTGGCAGGAATCCAAACCCCAAATTTGGAAGGGACCTTGACAATTTTGCAGGCAAGATATCTTTCTTGGTACTTTAGGTAGGTTTTTAGTATTATATGAGGTAAACTCATAGGAAATAAAACATACCCATTAAGGGTATTTCTTAAGTGACTATTCATTATTAAATTCATCATATACCATTCTATGAAGGGTATAAAATAAAAAAAAAATAAGCAGTGTAAGGTAGAAATTCCAACATCACCAAAAAACTTTAATCACAGGACTTACATAACACTGCTGACACTTTAGCAAGTCTTTGACTATCCACTATTCTCAAGAGTAGTCTTAAAACAATGAACAAACCAGGTGTGGTGGCACACATCTGTAATCCCAGTGGCTGAGGAGGCTGAGGCAGTAGGATTGCAAGGTCAAAGCAAACTCAGCAACTTAGTGAGACCCTGTCTCTAAATAAAACATAAAAATGGCTGGGGATGTTGCTCAGTGGTTAGGTACTTCTGGGTTCAATCCCTGGTATGAAAAAAAAGGGGAGAGGAGGCTGGGGATGTGGCTCAGTGGTTAAGCACCCCTGGGTTCAATCTTTGGTACCAAAAAGAAAAATAAAACCTCTTGTCCTGACCCCCTGGCTTTCCTGGCTTAATGACAAATAAGCAAAAACAGATTATCCAGGTTTAGTCCCTGGTACAAAAAAGAAAAACAAACATGACAAAAAGAAATATTGATCTCTGCTTTCCATTTGCTTTCTCTGAGATGTAACAAATAATGTCAGCACTTAGATTATAGGTCGCATTAATTATAAATACATCAAAAGAGCTGGGTTTGGGAGCCCACAGCCTGTAATCACACCAGAGACTCAGGAGGATGAGGCAGGAAGATTCAAGTTTAAGGCTAGCCTAGGCAACTTAGTGAGATCCTGTAGCAAAATGAAAAAAATGGGGTAGGGATGTAGCTTGATAGAGCACACTTTGATCCCCAATACCAAAAAAAGGAAGACAGAAATACTTCAAGAGAAAAGGATTAATTTATTGAGTTACACAATGGTTTAAATCTGTTCATATGATTCGAAGGGATCACTGCCCTGAAAACAAGATACTGAGGATTGTAGATACTAACCATACAAATTACTCTCACTATACAAAGAACATGAAGGCTGAGTCAGAAAAAGTTCTGAGCCAACTGCCCCTTTAGTTTTCACATGAGTTTGCAGTTTACCTTGCACACGATCTCTATACCACAAGAATTGTCCCCATGGCTCTGCACGCCAATCTTCTCAACTCTGCTGATCACTCCAAGGGGAACGTCAAGGATAAAATGTGGATCCTACATTTAAAAATTAAGATGAATACATATCAAGGTCAGTCACATGAGTTTTCATGTCTTAAAGTTTTTGCAGGGTAAAAAACATGTTTGTTCTGCATTTACTCTTTGCTCTAGCCAAGAAATTGAAGTCTGATTTAAAGCATACCTTCTGCGGTCTCCATTGAGACTAGAGTGAAACTTCCCCTCCAGGTATTTTAATAGCCATTTGGCCAAAATACAAAATATTTTTACAAATGTCATATCTTAAAACTACCCTTCTGAAATGAAAAAATAAAATAAAAAATATACCTCACCCTCCGTTTATTTCTGGGTGATGGGATTTCAGGAGACCATTTACATTCTTCTTTTATTGTTCTGAAGTATTTAAACACACTTTTAACAACTCACCCTCTTGGACTAGGGACAGAGGTCAGTGGTAGAGCACTTGCCCAGCATGTTTGAGATCCAGGGTTCGATCCCCAGTACAGCCAAAAATAAATAAGTAAATAAACAAACATTAAAATCTCACCCTTTCGGGCTGGGGATATAGCTCAGCGGGTAGAGTGCCTGCCTCCCAAGCACAAGGCCCTGGGTTCAATCCCCAGCACCACAAAAAACAAACAAACAAACAAACAAACAAAAAAACTCACCCTTTCTACATTTTTGAAGTACATCTTAAAGTCCGTCACCGTCAGGGTTCCACTCACTGCTCCCATAAATGGGCAGATATACATGACATCTTTCACTGAAAGAAAAACTGAAAGTAGCAACTACTGCCATAGACTTGTGCTTCAGTAAATCTTAGCATGAGTTTCCAAAATATGTATGTGTGTGTGTGATTCCAATTTTCTAGGAATTTTAAATTCCTAGGATTTTATACATTATTATTTAAATACAGAGTCTTCTAATAAAGTTCAACTGTTTAAAACCAAACTCTGATTTGTTACTTAATGAGGTTTTAAGTAAAAGTCCTCATAATGTTACATTTTGTCATTTTTTCCAGGTAGTTAACATTTTCCCTGGGAAATAAATCAGTCACATTCAAAACATTAAACTCTGAAGATAGTGGGCTTTCCTTTCATGAATTACTGCTACTTAAATCTAATGGAAGTTAAACACTAACTCCTAATGCTGTTCCGCGGGAAACTGACTTACAAGTAACCAAACTACAGCCACTTCAATGAAGTGGATAAAGACTTATTTCAGGGTTGGGGGTGTAGTTCAGTGGTAGAGCACTTCATTACCAGGCATGAGGCCCTGGAGTCTATCCTGACACTGGAAAAAAATTTCCAGTTTCAAATTCCTTATCAGCTTCCTTATTGACTTTAATCTTATTTTTATTATAAATCAAGTATAAAACATCTAATTACTATGAGTGTTAAGAAGCCCACATCCACCATAAAGATCCTACATCATTATTTTCCAAGAAATATCATTCCATTGGATTGACAAGAATATATATAGATACAGATGTTACTAAGTGGAACAATTGAAAGTACCAAAGTTAGCCTAGCATGGTGATATATGCCTACAATTCTGGTGAAAAGGGAGACTGAGACAGGAGTATCGCAAGTTCAAAGCCAGCCTCAGAAACTTAGCAAGGCCTTAAGCTACTAAGTAAAACCCTGTTTCTAAATTAAAAATAAAAGGGCTAGGGATGTGGCCTAATGTTTAAGTACCCCTGGGTTCAATCCATAGTAAACAAAAATAAAAACAATGTATTGTGGGGTTTTATAACACAAGTAAGAGTAAAATGGATGAGAACCATAGTATAAAGGCTGGGAGGGGACAAATTTAAGGTTCTTATCCTATACATGAAGAGGTTTAAAATCACTTGAAGTCATCTGTGGTAGGTTAAAGATGTGAAGCAACCAGTAAAATAAGAAAAAGGATTATAGTTACTATGCAAACAAATGATATAAAATAGCATCTTAAAAAGTATGCAACTAAACTAAAAGGTGACCAAAATGCGGGAAAAGGAATCAAAACAAATGGGACCAAGAGAAAACAAACATCAAGACTGTGCACTTAAAGCTAATTATATTAATAATTATATAATGTGTAAGTGGTTATATTAATAATTATATAACACGTAAATGGCCTAAACACCTCAATTAAAAGGCAAAGATTATCAGACTGAAGACAAAAGCAAGACCCAACTATACGTGGCTTAAAAGAAATCCACTGGAAATATAAAAACGCAAATAGTTTGAAATTCAGATGAAAATAGGCACATCATGTTAATACTAATTAAAAGAAAGCTACCATATATATAAAAATATCAGACAAAGTAGATTTCAGAGCAGAAACAATTACCCAGAATAAAGAAGGTAATTTCATATTAATAATGAGGTCAATTCATCAGAAGGACATACTTAAAAACACTTATATACCTATTAACAGAACTTAAAAATGGATGCAGCAAAACTCATAGAATTGCCATGAGAAACAGACACATCCCCAATTATAGTCAGATTTCAAAACCCTTCTCTCAATAATTGAGAGAAGTAGATGGAAAAAGAGTAAGGGCACAGAAGACTTGAATAATGCTATCAACAATCTTAACCTAATTGACATTTATAGAACACTAATCAATAATAGCAAAACATGCATTCTTTTCAAGTACATATAAACCATTTATGAAGAAAGACCATAATAAGTCATGATAAATATTAAAAAAAATTAAAGGCATTAAATGTATGTTTTGTGAACACAAATGGAATGAAGAAAATTAGAAAAATTCACAACTATGTGGTAAATTGAACAACACCCTCCAAAATAACCCAAGGTTCAAAAAGGAAATCAAAAGGAAAACTTAAGCATTTTCAATTAAATGAACGTGAAAGCACAGCATCATAATTGGCGAGATACAACTAAAGCAGCACTTGAAAGAAAATCTGGGCCAGACCCAGTGGCTCATGCCTGTAAACCCAGCAGCTCAGGAGGCAGAGGCAGGAGGATAACAAGTTCAAAGCCAGCCTCAGCTAAAGTGAGGCAAGGCACTAAGCAACTCAGTGACATCCTGTATCTAAAAAAGAAAAAAAAGGAAAGAAAGACAATATGAAGACCTGGACTAGAAAAGAACAAAAGCCTGAAATCAATCACCATAGCTTCTACCTGAAGAAACTAGAAGAGAGAATTAAACCAAAAGTAAGCAAAAGCTAGGAAACACTAAGGATCAGAGTGCAAATAAATGAAATAAAAAACAAAATAATGAAACTAAAAGCTGTTTCTTTGAGAAGACCAATAAAACTGATAAACTTCTAACCAGACATTTAATTAATTTCTGAATATTACATCTACCTTGAATTTCCAGGATAATATCTACTTGTTTATTATGTAATACCCTTTTTATATATTGTTGAATTTATTCAAAGTTTTTGGAGGGCTGGGGTTGTGGCTCAGTGGTAGAGCTCTCGCCTAGCACATGTGAGGCACTGGCTTTGACCTCAGCACTGCATAAAAATAAATAAATAACATAAAGGTATTATGTCCACCTACAACTACAAAAGTTTTTAAAAATAAAAAAAGGTTTTGGAAGTTTTACATCTATATTTATGACATATTGCTCTGCAGTATTTTCACAATGACCATCATGTTTTCACATCCTTTCTACTGTTGAACAATCTTTCATTGTAAGGATACACAACAGCTTACTCATCCATTCATCTATTGGTGGATATGTGGGTTGTTTCTATTGTGAATGCTACAAGTAATGCTGCTAAAAACATTTACGTACATGTCTTTGGATGTGTAGTTCCCTTTTTCTCTTGGGTAAATATCTAAGGAATGGTGTGTCTGGGTCATATAGTAGGTATATATTTAACTTTTTAAGAAACTTCTAAAAAAGTATCTATTTCTTAAAAGGTAAAGTAAGTGTGGTAAAAAGAAAAACCATGCACAATACAATACAAAAATGAGAAAAATGATGTCACTACAAATCCTATGGTTATTAAATGAATAATAAGGGGATGTGATAAACAACTGGACAATAATTTGACAACTCAGATTAAATGGGCAAATTCCTAGAAAGACAAACTACTATAGCTTACTTGAGAAGAAAATTACAACCAAGTAATCCTACAACTACTGAAGACTTTAATTTTTTACTTAAAACCTTCCCATAAAGAAGACTCAAGTTTCAGGTACCAAATATTTGAGGAAGAAATAAACTCTTACAGAAGACGGAGGAAAAGAGAATAATTTTCAATTCACTCTACAAAGACAGCATGATTCTAATGCAAAGACTAACAGTCATTACAAGAAAACTACAGAGCAATATGTCATAAAAACCGATGCCAAAAATTTTTAATAAATCAAACCCAACAATATATAAAAATACATTATAAGCAAATAGAGTTTATCCTGGGAATGTAACATTGATTTAACATTCAGAAATTAAGTAATATAATCCATCATATTATAAACTAAAGAAGATCATGATTATATTAATATAGAAAATGCATTTGACAAAATCTAACATTCATTCTCGATAAAAACTCTCAGCAAACTAGGAATAGAAAGGAACCTCCTCAACATGATAAAAGGCATCCACAAAGAGCCCCACAGCTAACATCATATTTAACACTGAAAGTATGAAAGTTTTCCCAAGATTAGGAACAAGACATGTCTGCTCCCCTCTTTTCTTTAACATTATACTGGAGGTTCAAACAAGGGAAATAAAGCAAGAAAAATAATTAAAAGGCATTTGGGTTGAAAAGAAGAACTGAAATGCTCATATATTGCTGGTGAGAATGTACACTGTTTAACCACCTTGGAAAACAATTTAGCAGTTTCTTTTTTTAAAATATATACATACATATGTATACACATACACATAGATATATATTTCAGATGTTGATGTGGATCTTTATTTTATTCACTTATTTCTTTGTGGTGCTGAGAATCAAATCCAGTGCCTTACGCATGCTAGGCAAGTCCTCTACCACTGAGCTACAGCCCCAGCCCTAGCAGTTTCTTAAATGGTTAAATGTACACCTATCATATGACCCAGATACTCCATACCTTAGGGGTATTTACCCATAAGGAAATACATGTTCATACAAAGACTCATACATACATGTTCAGAGCAGCTTTATTTGTAGCTGACAACCAGTAGAAACAACCCAAATATCCACCAAGAGATGAATAGATAAGCAAACTCTCATGTATCCATATAATGAAATATTCAGCAGCAAAAAGGAATGATTGTCAACCCATGTCACTGTATGGATATCAAAATGTGTACTGATTGGAAGAAGCTAGACAATAAAGAATATACACAATGACTACATTTCTAAACATACTAGAAAATATAATCTAGTCTATAGTGCTGGAGGATAGGAAGGAATATATACCAGACGTAGGGAATAACAAGGCAGCATAAGGAAACCTCTGTGGTGATCGATACATTCATTACATTAACTGTGAAAATGGCTCTCCACTCATATACTGTGTCAAAACTCTTCATATTCCGACAGTGACAAACTGAAATAATACTCAATGGGGAGTACTTTACTTTACAATGACCTACTTTATTTAATAATTTGCCTCCAGGAATATATTTTATTTAAAAGTAGGGGTTAATTTACTTACCCTTTAAAAGCCACTGGAGGAATTTAAAGTATACTTAAATCACTTAAGGATGTGCAAATGTCCTTAACATATATTTCCAACAACTGGGAGAGGAATGGGGCCAGGAGGGAGTATCTCTCTCCCAGAGTTCCATTTCCAGAGTTAAAGGAGAAGCAAACAGGAGAGAAAGAGTACCAGGACTACAGCTGGATCCACTGAAGTCTTCTCTTCTTAAAAAGACAACTATAAACTTGCAATCCAAGCTTTTATAACACTCTCTACTAATTCAAAATGTGTCTGATATACAGTGTGATCAATCACCTAGATTAGCCCTAACCTCTTCTAAGTGGACTTCGACCCAGTGATAAAGTAAAAAAAACCCCTCTACACATTGTATACTTTCAATCTGTTAGTTAATATCTGGAGAAAAAGCAAGGGCATGATATAATTAGCTCTCATTTTAAATAAGAAGGTGGCACCGAGCAGAGCTGGAAGAAGAAACAGTCAGGGGAGGGACCACCAAGAGGGAATCACAAAAGTCAAGGAAGGAAAGAGTTACAAACCAGGAATGGATAAGCCAAGAGCCACAGACTGGGATATTGAGCAGGAAGAGTTATTTGGAGACCCAGGTAGAAGAGCCCCGGCTACTCAAAGTTTTTTTTTTTTTTGAACCAGGGATTGAACTCAGGGACACTCGGCCACTGAGCCACATCCCCAGCCCTATTTTGTATTTTATTTAGAGACAGGGTCTCACTGAGTTGCTTAGGGCCTCGCTAAGTTGCTGAAGCTGGCTTTGAACTCACGATCCTCCTGACTCAGCCTCCCAAGTCGCCTGGACTACAGGCGTGCGCCACCGCGCCCGGCTTCAAATGTTCTTGATACAAGATGACCATACTATGAAACTGAGCACATATCTTTGGGAGGGAGCCATGAAGGAAGAAGGAACTATGCGGTCTCGCAAAGCAGGTTGTCCAACCTGACAAATCGATGAAAAGGTGGCACCCACTAGTAATGTATGAGTGTACCTTTTCCCCACGTCCTCAGCAACATTTACTGATGTTTGCTAAACTATAGAACCAACCAAGGTGCCCTTCAACAGATGAATGGTTAAAGAAAATGTGGTGTATATATATACAATGGAATATTACTCAGTCTTAAAGTAGAATGAAATTATGACATGTGTCAGTAAATGGATGGAACTAGAGACTATCATACTAAGTAAAATTAGCCAATCCCCAAAAACCAAAGCCCAAATGTTTTCTCTGATATGCAGATGCTAATTCACAATGGGGGGGCTAGGGAAGAAAAGAAGTACTGTGGATTAGGCAGAGGGGAGTGAAAGGAGGGGACGGGGTATGGAGGTAGAAAAGATAGAGAATGAATCAGACATTCATATCCTATGTGCATATAGGACTACATGACCAGTGGGATCCCATGTCATTTACAACCAGAAGAATAAGAAGTTATACTCCATTTACGTGTGATGTGTCAGAATGCATTCCACTGCCATATATAATTAATTAGAACAAATTTTAAAAAAGAAAAGGTGGCACCCATCTGCCCCACCCATCCACCCACAGCATAAACAACTATCTCCTAAAATGCTTGGTGACCCGCCACAGAGGGATATGGGAGCACTTATGCCATTACCTTTACAATCCTGGATGGTAAAACATGATGCCCTTTTCTTGCACTAAAATTATACTTTTTGGAATCCTATAAGCCACTAAAATGTCTTTGCAAAGTTCTCAAAACTGTTATTAAAATACAATGCAGACTGTCTACTAGTACATTTTTCTATATGGTGAAAGAGTCCAATAAAGCAGGGAACTGACACTACACTGATGGTCTAATCAGCCCCCTGTTCATCAGGAAAAGTTGAATCTCTCTTCTTTTGGTAGAGCCAACTAATAATCAACTGCAGTTTAATGGGATCCTCTACAGTTTTCTCTCTCTTTAGGTCAGGACAACACTAACAAAAATGAATAGACCTAGTCCATTTGTCCCCTAATTGAAATGGTCTGGCTGATATCCAGCATATAAAAACCTGTGCTTGCAAATCAAGTGCCATTTCATATCAGGGATCTGTATAAGCAAAGTGTACATGTTAAACTTACCAATAGCCTTAATTGATTCTCCTGGAAAAAGTGGCGCTTCTTCCATCTGTGCCAACTTATTTCCATCCCTTAGAGCCTTGCAAAAAAAAACAAACAGGAGTAAATCTTACTTTACATCTGGACACCTGAGAAAACTTTTGGTGTTCTGTGCTCTCTACAAGGCTATGTAAGCGTGCACAACATATGCCCCCTCCCTTCAAAAGACAATTTCAAAGCTCAGCATCACAGGACATCATGCTGCATAACTAGCAAATTATTACAACATATTTACAATTCACAGTTAGAAAGCATTAATACATAAGGGGCTTGACATGACAGATAGATACTATAATCACTACACAGACAGCTAATATATAAGATGCCTCCAGAATTTGGAAATAAGATCAGAAAAAGGTTACCTTCTGAGCATGAAACTAATACAAATAAGAACATTAGATGTAGGTGCTTAGATTGCCATTGAAATGACCCAGCCTATGAGACAGTTTAGGAAACCCCAAACCCTAATTGAATAATCAGAGAATGGTCTCAGAACATAACTAAGGAAAGTCCTAGGCTCTGGTACTGCAGCCCAGCCACACGTGTGTGTGCACACACACACACCAAATATATGACAGGGGACATGGAGGGTGGGATTTTTCAGATTACCCAATCCAGGCCACAAGAGAGTACACTCATCTAGAAGCAGAGTACAGGTTGAGCATGTCTAATAAAAAATCCCCGATCTGAAATGCTCCAAAGTCTAAAATATTTTGAGCACGACATGATGTCAAAAGTGGAAAATTTGACACTTGACCTCATGTGATGGGTCACAGTCAAAACACAGGTACTAAAAATATTGTATAGTGTATAAAATTTCAGGTTATGTGCACAAGGTGTACATGAAGCATAAATTTCATTTTACACTTGGGTCTCATCCCCAAGATATTTTGTTATATTCATGAAAATATTCCAAAATCCAAAAAGTTCCCAAAACATTTTTTGTTCCAAACATTTTGGATAAGAGATACGCAACCAGGATTCCAGTCTATACTGTGGAGCAGGACATACGCCTCAGGCATTTCTCAGGTCAATTCAGTTTTGCGCTAATTTCATGCTCACCAAGAAAATTGCTAATGACTTACTAGTCTCCTGTCTGGCTACAGTGATACTAGAAGGATGCTTTGTACGGCTTGCACATTTCGCACCCACATTTTTAAATAACCAGGTTAGCATTACAGCCTAGTAGCTAGTTTCTTATAAGCTTGGCTGGATGGTGCCAGATAACTCAAAGGAGGTCAGAAAGCAGTATTCCTGGAGTACAATGTTAGGAACTAGAACCTGAAACTGGGGCCTACTGGAAGGCACCATCACCTCTGTGAGATGTTGCCAAGGAAACCACTCATTGTCATCTTGGCATGTATGACATAAAGTGTCATAAATAAGAATACGGTGATCAAATCCCTAGCAATTCCCAGGCTGTGCTTCATTGAGCATTAACTTCCCGAGAAATGTGAATAGATCTTTAAAAAGTTTGGGAAATGCTGGGTTAAACAAAACAAGTTAAGCTATTTGTTTAGTGAGACAAATCTTTAGTGTGTTAATGTACACCAAGGCAGCAAGAGGGCGCTAGAGTACAATAATGCATGTCTCATACCTATTTGAACATGGGCTGCATTTCCAAGGAATACCTGTCAACTCCGGGAGGCCACTAGTGTTCAGTGGAAAACAGGTTGAACAACACCAAGTTTTCAGCATAATTTTGTAAAGCAAAATGGATGTCTTTTATAATTCTAATCTAAACTACTGAAAATTAAAAATTTACTAATGATTTTTCATAGTTATAAGAATATTTCAATCTTTCTCTAAAGGGATAGAAAGGTCAATTTGGAAACACTATATATAATACTTTCATGAAATTTTTTAAGTGAAGGAAAATGTTAAAAATAAATAGCAATTCAATGCTAAAATGTTGGCTGGGGTATGTCTTTTTTTCTGGGAGGGAACAAAATGACATGATCCATTTTTCTCCTTATCTGAAGATATATGGTTAATATACATTAGAATCTATTATTACCTCTAAACAATTTATTCCATTTAAGTTTTAGTACAGATTGGTTAAGACATTTTTCAGTCAAAAATTTTAAGGCATTAACACATTAAAGGGAACATGGAGAATCATTTTAGATTCTATGCTCACATCTGATGTGGATTATACCTTTTATGCAACAAAGTATAAACCAGTATGTATACTTTTAAATGTCTGGTTTTAGAAACATTAAAATATCTTAAGGGAAGCCTTAATTTGAAAATTTGCTTTAATTAATTGTCTGAACCAGTGACTAATTTTATAGCATAGTTACAAACTAAGAAAGATACTTTAAACAATGGATAGTTTTCAATTACTTCAAATGATACATTGCTAAGGCTTATTTTAATATATATTACACAGATTTAAATTTCTTAACTTATACTTTAAAATAAATGGGGATAGTTTTTGGAATATATTTATGAAAACAAGCTGTTCTGATCAATAGAAACATGAGAGGGATTAGGGAAGATAGGATCCTGCTAAGCTTCACAGCAAGCCACTTGGAACACTATAAAGTTCTCAATTCAGGACTAGCTATGAAAAGTTGCAGGTGGGAGAGAGTGGCAATTGGACTATTTGGAGAATGCACAAAGCTCTCAAGATAGAGGCTAAGGAGAAAACCTTTCTTTTCTTTTCCCATACTCATGTCAAGTGTTGCTGGAAACACCTATGCATTTACATGAGGCATAAGTGTTTTGGTAAAACAGAGAGAGATAAAACCCTCATTTGTGATAATTAAATCTAGGACATGCTTTTTAAATGATGAAAAAATCAACTATCGAAATAAAACAAAGAAATGACCCCACTGTGTCAGATTTCACCATAGGAGGTTCATTTGTAAAAGGAACACACTTAGCTTTAGCATGGGAACTCAAGAGAAGAACAGTTTTTAAGGCTTTTTTTTTTCCGTTAAGTACAGTAGATTCCCTTCATGAAGCTGGTGTTAGGAGAATGGACTCACACTTGTGCTATATTAAGCTTTTGCAGCAATTACCAGGTTGCACAGGACATGATTTGACCCTTGATTTATCCAACCCATGTATTGCACAATCAAAGGATGGAGTAAATTTGACCTCATAATCACACTCATTCCTCCAGGTGCCTTTTGCACAAAGTGTTGGCCAGATAAGGAACTCTCTCTGATGATCTCATCTCAACCTTGTTCTTGTGACCCTGAAGGTCCAGTTGAGTTCTACAGCTCCCTGACTTTGCCCTTGGGGCTCTAGCTCACAGCGGTGACCCTGGCCTCTCTAGTACTTTTCTTCTCAGCCTGAATCTAACCTTCCAGGTGAACAGTTTACATAACTGTTGCATGCCCAAAGCAGTGGTTTTAAAATTGAGCTCTTTCCCAGAGTCTCCAATGGAAGGTGGGGCTAGGTGGTGGAGGACAAAACTCAGTTGATCACCTGGGGCTGCTCTCTTCCGGTCTCATACATTAAGACTCACAAAGTTGAGACTCCAGAGAAGGTCCAGAGGCACTGAGCAAAGAGGAAGTACTCCAATAGGAATGATTTTGTATTCCGATTAATAGATACAAAATTTAAGTACTCATTTGATAAACACTCACAAGGTACCATGTACTGTACCAGGCACAGACCATGCAAATTTGAATAAAGCAAAGTCCACACACTCAAGTTGCCCCTTAGCATATGTGTCTGTCCCCTCTAGGTTTCTGCAAATATACTTTAGAATCCTACAGTGATGGAGAGTCACTAACCTCATCAATAACCCCTCTCTGGGGGAACCATGAAACATAGAGGAAAAATTTCTAGTTGACAAAATGTTGGATAAACCAATTTTTGCAAATAATGTCATAATGGAATCTACCAATTTGAACAGGAGAGCGCTATTATAGTGGTAAGAGCATTTGGAAAGCTTTGCTTATTGTCTAGAAATCTAGTATGAAATGGCTTCTAGATACACGATCCAAACAGATGAACACGTAGAACTTGCCACCTGATCAGCTTCAGCTTCAGAAGGGTAGCCATTGTGTTCTTCCTGTATCTCCTGCACAGCACCAGGTGCATGGACAAGAAAAGGCAGAGAAGAGAAAGAGAAACACGTGCAAACAGACAGGTGAAAGGACAGAATTTCTTTTTTAAAGAGACAGTAAGCATGTAAAAGTTGACACAACTTTCGTGGCTTTGCAAATCACAACATTTGCCCCCTTGGAGTTAAGAAAATAACATGTAGGCCATCTATAGCATCCTCAGCCTAAAATGGAAGTATCTATTCTGCTTGTGTTGGAGTAGAAAATGTAAAGCAAACAACATGGATTTCAAAGAATGCACTGTCTTTTTAAAATCAAGCAACACTATAGCATGTAGCAAAGAAACTAAACAACAGGAACATCATGTGCTCATAGAAAATAAAGCATACCACAGAAACCAGGTAAAGGGCAAGGTCAAGCCAAAATAAAAAGGCAGTCCATAGACATCTAAGTGTGTGTACACATTAGAGTATACTTACTCACAGACTCAAAAGAACAATTATTTTGCCCAAGGGACAGTTCCACTGTACACATGTGAATATCACGTGCTTGAGTGTTTAATTTTTTTAGTTGTAGGTGGACACAATACCTTTATTTTACTTGTATGTGGTGCTGAGGATCAAACCCAGGGCCACACTTGTGCTAGGTGAGTGCTCCACCACTGAGTTACAACCCCAGCCCACATGCAGGAGATTTTATGTATACATATGTACATATATGTGTCTGTTTCTTATTGCTAAATATTGTGACTTATGAATCAATCTTATTAAATATTTCTAATCACAGTTATCAATAACATGCTTCCAAGAAATGAAAAGGTCACATAACCTTTAGTGTTTTCCAATACCTGTTCTTAATTTAATTTCTACACAGAATCAATTTTTTTTGAAGCTTTAAAACTTAACTTTTAATTCAGTAGGTTAGGTATAAAGAATATAAATACTGAAAATGACAAGATTATAAAACCTTTTAAGAGTGGTATCAAATCCCTGAGACTGAACATACTAAAATTTAGCATAGATATTTTTATTTCATGAAACTTTTGTTCCAGTGATTATATTTCTTTAAAAGTGAAGAAGCAGCAAAGTTTTAAAAGACTTTACTCTTTCCTACCCTTCAATTTGGTCAATAAAGTACAATAACTACTTGTCACCTTTCATACTTTATCATCAGATTGAATTTAGTACACAGCTGGAATGGCTAACCTTCAAGGCAGTGTAATTTTTAAATGTGGCCAGTTTTTTAAAATTTCCATTTTTGAAATAAAAAGAAATAGGATTATTCTTTGATTAGATTTTTTTAAAAAACAGAAAAATTAATAAAAAAAATACACAGCATATCAAAATCCATGCAAGTGTAAAGGCAAACACTAATATTTAACAATGTGCATCAATGAAAGAAATGATTACCACATGCAAAAGAAAACATGATGAAAACAAGATTAAAAAGGTAAACCAATTAAAATAAAAGAATTTGACTCAACTGATTATTTTTGTACTACTTCACCGGCTTCAATAAGATTAAAAATTATAAACTAAAGTCATTAAATATATTGTCAAATCCACATTGTTTTCATTGAATGGAAAGAGGTTAATTTTCAATGTCTGATGCTGAGTTAATTGCATGCACATTACCAATCTTTGTCTTGCTTTATGAATATTCTGAAATAAATGGAAGGAAAATATAAGCTATAATCTGCTGTATCTATTTTAAAAAATACTAACTGGGACAAATTTTATTACATTTTTTTTAGATGAGCACTCCTGCTTTTTGGATTCAACATGCAAACACAAACATGACTTGAAATCTTAGTTAGACTGGATGGATTACATCTGACCATTTTATTTTATTTTATTGTGGGGGGTGCTAAATTCCTTAGCATGAATTACATGGTAAGCAAAGTTCAAAGAGACCTCTGTAGGCCTCGACTTACAATCTCTGCCCTGAGCATTCATCTGGTTAGAATTCATGTAGCACAAGGAAGGCAGTAGTGTGCACTGGTAACAATTTTCACATCCTGCCCTCACACACATTGGCTTTTACTGCACATGAAAACATTGGAACAAATAAAGCATTTCTAGTGAACACTTAAAGCTATAACACAGCACAGCAAATTGATCTGAGTGACTCATAAAAACCAGTGAGAAGGTAAAGAACACTAAATGGACACACAAGAAAGAGGCCCATCTGCCAAAAGCCCAGTATCCTTACCCTTATATCAGGCCTCCTGAAAACCTGTTAGTTAAAATACAGAACATCATCATCATGGACATCTTACTATTGACCTGTAAAAGATGCCGTTAGGTTCAACAGCCCACTCCCTAAGAGACACCATAATCCTCTAAATAAAACCAGCAAGATCAATCCTAACACATTTGCCCTCCAAGTTTTATTCAATATCAAATCAATCCTAATATATTTGTCCTATAATTTTCAGGGGAGTGTATGATTTGGATAAATGCATCACTCATAGGCTAAGACAAACTACATTATCTTAAATACAAACCTCTTCTGTCAAGTGCTGTTATAAGTTATCTCAAACAGGTTGTGTTTGAAAAGTCCGTTTGTGTTTCTGTTTGGAATACTGAATGCATTTTCCACATAGAGGCAATGACATAAAAAGGCAGTTATGCTCTCAAATCAGCCCACAAAAACCAAACCAAACCACAGAAACTCCCACATTGGACCCAGAGCATAGCTCAGCTACAGTATTAACTAACAGTATCATAAAACTGAGGTAATCACAAAGTTTAACCTGACTTCTATTGAAATTATATTTCCAATTCATACTTGGGAGTCTAGAATTAAACTCTTCAATATGACCACCCCATTGAGAGTAGGGTGCCTGCTCTGCACCCCAGCACTGATGGACATGGATGGCTGATCTTAGAGGGGAAGCCACACTATTCAATTGAGACACTGATTTCAGCAACATTATTCCTGTGCCTGTGACTCCTAATTGAACATGCAACACACACATCTGAAAAACCCTGGTCAGAAGAAATGGTCCACAAATCAATGGAAGTTTTGAAAAACAAACAGCTGTGATACTCTTGGGTAGACTTTATCTCTGTGTCCTATTCCAAAGGCTGCAATCCTAGCATCTAAACGGTGGGTGTTCTACTAAAAGCACATCATTAAAAAAGACAATCACCATTACCTATTAGCTTTATGGTTTAACTCAGAAGTGATAAGAAAATCACATGAATACAAACATACTACCTCAAAAAACATTACTGTATCATCATTAAAATACCAATTGAAGTCAAAAAGGTATTCTGAGCTAAGTGATACTGTACCTCAAAAAGAATTAAAGCCCATAAGTTCCTAAACAGACTATTTAGATTAAGAAGCTTAAATGTGGGCTGGGTTTGTGGCTCGGTGGTAGAGCACTGCCTAACACTGGGTTTGAGCCTCAGCACCACATAAAAACAAATGAATAAAGTAAAGGTTTCACGTCCAACTACAACTAAAAAAAAGCTTTTAAAAACGTGGCTTTTTTTTGAGAAAGGGGGGTGGATGTTTATCTAAACTGTGATGATGGTTTCATGAGCATGTACATATGTCAAAACTCATCAAGTTGTATACTTTAAATACATGAGGTTTACCACTTAACTACACCTCAAGTAAGCTAGCAAAAAATAAAAATAACACATGCTTATGGTAATAAACACCTTGAAATAGAAAGTCTTCCCTCCAGAGCTTCATTCCCCAGAGACAACCACACTCAACTAGATTTATTTTTAATTCTTCTATTTCCTCCATTATTACAAAAATGGTTCTTCTTCTATTTCTTGACTTATTACCTTTAAACAGTATCATCAACCTCCCATTTTAAAAGATAAGAACATAAACTTTCTCAAACTACGACTTCCCTCTTCCTAGTCTCTGCTGATTCAAAGTTTAATTTTTATTTCTTCTGATGTTTTCCTTCAGCAGCAGCTGCATCATAAAAATAAACTCAGGACTTTTTTTATGTTACAGCCACTCCTTGAAGCACTTTATACATATAAACTCATTGTACTCTTAAAACAACCTTGTGAAATAAAAACTATCATTGGACCAAAAAACAAAACAAAACCAACACACATACACACACACACACACACACACACAAAAGACATTGTTATTGGCCCATTTTTTGGGGAGCAAGAAAACCAAGGCACAGTTAAGTAATCTGCCCAAATTCAAGTTAGCATAGCTACTATTTAAATCCTGGTAGTCTGATTCCAGATTTGTGTCCCTAACAATGCTGCTCTTCTGCCTTGGTGAGGGGTCTCTATATTTAGCCCTGAAACCCTGCCTTGACCCCTCAAAAGTACACATGATATCTCTTAACTCCCTTTAGGTTTACTGAAGAAACCAACAACACAACACCTTCCTCCATCTCTCAATCTCCAATCCTCCAGTCCTGCATGATAAATTATTTTCACATTTGTTCTGCAACTACAATTTTTGATACTTTGTATGTAAATTGACAATAAAAGTTGAAAACTAAAAAGCAGCATTCAACATTATTTTATGGAAATAAAATCCACTGCAGAACTAGGTAGTACAATTGAGCCTTGTATATGGAAGACATAGCTAGCTCCTTGTCAATAAAACCTTCACTATTATTTTGAGACACTAACTTGAAAGTTTGGAAAGGGGTAGAATACTTGGCCTTTAAACTCACATTCATTACCCACTATAGTGAAATCCCCAGTGTTCTTGGTATGAGAAGATCAATGGTGGCTTACCACAAAATCTCATGTGTGAAATAATGCAAGAAATTTTAGAGTGAAATGATTGGGTTATGAGAACCTTAACCCAAATAATACATTGATCCATTTGAATGGATTAAGTGGATAATAACTGTAAGCAGGTATGGTATGGCTGGGGCAGGTGAGTCACTGGGGGCATACCTTGGGGGTATATATTTTCTTCCTGGTGAGTGGAACTCTCTGATTCCTTGTTGTCACGCCCTTCCATTTTAATGTTCTGCCTCACCTTAGACCCAGAGCAATGGAGTTGGCTCTCTATGACTGAGAACTCTGACATCATGAGCCCCAAATAAAATTTTCCTCCTCTACGTTGTTCCTCTCAGGTCTTTTGGTCACAGCAGCTGAAAAGTTGACTAAAGCAGTTGTGTTTCTCTCTAGTTCACTCTTATTTCTGGCACAATTTAAATTGAATCCAATTCTGATGGAAGTCGGAGGAGAGGGCATTGCTTTTGAATCAGGGCCACGGAAGCTTCCAATGTCTGCCTTCTGGGCCTCAGTTTCTACACAAAGACATAAGAGAAGGTTGTGGGATGACTGCAAGGTCCTGAGCAGTTTAAAATCCCAGGAGTGGGATTATCTAAGCTTCCTTAGAAGTTTTCAGAAAACATCTCCCAAAGTGAGGTGTAGGGAGGCAAACTGGCACAGTAGCTACAAGAGTGAGCCCAAGTCAAATCCTGAATCCACCACTTACTTACTGGCTATAAGACCTCGGATAAGCCATAAGCCCCTCAAAGGTTTAGGTTCTTCTTTAAATTGATGATGCTAAGTCTATCTCCCTCAGGATGACTGGGAAGGTTGTATCAGTTAAGGTAATTGTACCTGGGGCAGGATAAGTAACCTTTAGCTGATGGGTCACTGCTGCCCCAAGTTGTACCACAATTATCTCAATGTGCCCCACATTTCTCCCTCACCTCCTACACATGCCAAGAACCTATGAGAAGGCATAAAAAGTGATTTTGATCTATTCAATAAAGCTAGCATACTATCCAAAAGTTAACTAAATTTTACCCCCCTACCAACTCTATAAATGGCTTTAACCAAATCAAGTAAGAGAAACAAATGTGTGTGAAAGTTTGTTAGTAGTAAACCTCCCTTCCTCTGTCCTCCCTTCCCTCTGTCATCCTTCCAGGCACTTCCAAGCACATGGGTAAGGGCTTCCATGGACCATCCACTCCTGACAGATTTTGGAGTGGAGCTGGCATGTTCCACATTGGACCTACAGGATCTGTCTGCTAGGGAGACCTGAGGGCACAGTCTGCTCTCCTCCTGCCCAGGGTGCTCACTTGTGTAGGCCTTGCCCCAAGAGAGGTCACAGCTATCCATGGCTGCATTTGGTCAGTTAATTTAACCCTGGGTGGGCAAATGAAGCAGACTACTCTGCGACATACCTAAGCCCAGACCCCCCAAGCCAGTTTTCATCAATTGATAAAGCTGATATTTTGGTCTAAATCTGGCTCCTAATTCTTGATGAGGTAACAGCTGATACCCCGAGGCCCCCAAGAGTGTGAAAGAATCTCAGAAAGTTTTCAACACAGCCAGTATTAGTACTACAAATAATACCAAGCAGTTGTTGAAAGCTTAAGCTGCACTACTAACTGCTTCACATGTGTTTTGTCAACCCTCCCACCCCCCATGTGACAAATGCAAAAACTGAGGTAGTGAGTGATGAGGCAACTTGCCCCAGCTGTACAGCCAGCAACAGCAGAGCAGGGACTCAAACCCAAGCTGTCTGGCTTTAGTGCTCATGCTCCTGACCTCAACATGCCCTCACTTACATCTGTTCCCCTTCTGCAGGGTGCTGACAAAGACCCTCAAGTCTTAACTCCCAGAATTCCCTGCTCTGTCCCCTCCTTCCTTCCACCACACCTGTTTACATGTCTATTTTAACACTCACCATGGTCCAACTTGTATCATAATTTTCCACATCTCTGCCTGACTGAATTCCAAGTAGCCCAACCCAGAACAGGTGCTCACATCACGTTTCTCAAAGCAGATTAGTGTTCAGCAAGAATAATACACTCCTCTAGTATGATTTTACACATAGAATTTTTTGTAGTGGCAGTATGTAGTAAAAGAGCACTTATATGTGTTGCACTATTATAATATTCATATGCTGCACTACTTAACACATTCAACCTCTGCTACAATATCATTATGCAGATGAGGACACTGAGGCTCAATGAAGTTAAGCAACTTTACAAGCAGCTAGTCAGTTACAGGACTGGGATTCAAGGTAAATTGTGTTCTGATTCCAAATTTTAACATCGTTTGCATTAATCCCATAAGATTTTCTAAGCCAAAAAATCATTTTTTGTAGTGGGGATTGAACCCAAGGATGCTTTAATACTGAGCTACATCCTCAGCCATTTTTATTTTTTCTCTTTTTATTTTGAGACAGAGTCTGGATAAGTTGCTGAGGCTGGCCTCAAACTGAGAATCATCCTCCCTTAGTCTCCTAAGTCACTGGGATCATAAGTGTGTGCCACCACACATGGCTTAAAAATATCAGTTTCTTAGAAATGAATTATCTTTCAACTTATGCCTTAGATATTTCTTTTTTTAAAAGATTATAATATTGGAATAAAAATACCACTTCTTTCTATCTGATAAGGTTTATCAGTAAAACAATTTTGCTTTAGCAATCAGATTGCTACAAAATGAATTTTTTAAAAAGAGGTTTGCCCTTTTAGTAAGTTTGAACCATTAGGTCAGGAGATGGTTCTTGTTAGAGTAAAACTGAGCACATTCGTTAGAGCCTCAACCATCACAAGAAAATGTTTAGCAGCTGACCTGAGCCAGAGGCCAAGGAATGGTCAGTACAAATCTCAGCTAGCTGAACAATCTTCCCCATGCAGTTTCCAACATCATCAAAATAAACCCTGGTCTCTGAGAGAAGCTGTACCTGAACCTTGCCTGACAGCCTTGGTCAAACCCTGACTGGAACAAAGATTACATAAAGCCCTTTTAGAAACGTGGCCAAATGAGGTGTTCAGTTCCATCCTGGCTTAAGTATGCCAGCCCAGTTTCCACTTACAAAAGAAAAAAGCATGCCGGGCGTGGTGGCACACACCTGTAATCCCAGCGGCTCAGGAGGCTGAGGCAGGAGGATCGCGAGTTCAAAGCCAGCCTCAGCAAAAGTGAGGTGCTAAGCAACTCAGTGAGACCCTGTCTCTAAATAAAACACAAAATAGGGCTGGGGATGTGGCTCAGTGGTTGAATACCCCTGGGTTCAATCCCTGGGTCAAAAAAAAAAAGAAAAAAGCATATTTGTAATTTAACTAACGGAAGGATAACTGTTGACATATTTCCCTTAATTCTAACATCTTATTAGCATAATTGTATTTTTCATTTAAATAACACTTCCAATATATCGAGTTGTTATAAATACTAATCAACATTTTACATGCAGTATAGAATCACGCAGCAGTATTGAGATTATGTAGATTTATTCCTTCTGCTTTATTCTTTTTCAAAATTGTTCCAGCTATTCTAGTTCCTTTCACTTGCTAAATACATTTTAGAATAATCTTGTCTGCATCTAAAAGAAAATCTTTTCTGGGATTTTGGTGTTGTACTGACCCATATATTAATTTGGGAAAAAGTAACATCTTTACTATGTTTAATTGTCCAACAGAAGTTTGAGTTATATTTTGGTGTGGATTTTTTTTGAGGGGGAATTCTCTTTGGAGAATACTGTTTCTTTTATCTCTAGTCTTTTGTGCCACATTTGGGGACATTTTTAGTCATTATTTCTTTAAGGAATGTTTAGCTCTATGTCCTCTCCTTGGGCACCTTGATGACACAAATGTTAGATCTCTTGTTATAGTTCCATTCGTCCCTGAACTATTCATTTCTCCCTTTCATTCAGACTAGTTAATTCCTATTATTCTGTTTTCAAGTTCACAGATTCTTTGTCCTCTTTATTTTGCTGTTGAATCCATCCATTGAGTTTATTTTGGTTATTGTATCTTCCCATTTTAAAATGTCTATTTGGTTCTTCTTTATCTCATATTTCCTTACTGAAAAATTTCTATGTCTTCCCTCTCACTTTCTATTTATTACTTCAAGCATATTTATAATTTCTTATTGAAGAAATTTTATGGTTTCTTTAAAATCTTTTGCACATAATTCTAACACCTTGGTCATTTCCATTTTGACATCTGTTGACTCAAGATTTTTTTAATGGTGCTGGAGATGGAACCCAGGGCCTTGTGCATGCTAGGTAAGCAGTTCACCACTGAGTTACATCCCCAGTCCACAAAGATTCTTTTTTTTTTCATTACATTTGCAATCTACCTCATTCTTGGGATGACAAGTAATTATCAATTGGGACAGTTCAGATATCATGCATGAGACTCAGTCTTATTTAAACCTTGTGTTCTAACTGTCTTTCTCTGACAGTGCTCCAGCAGAAGGGGTGCACTGCTTTATTACTCCCAAGTATGGTTAGAAGTCCAGGTTCCCCACTCAGACCTCAACTAACATCAGAGGGTGGAATGTTCCTGGCTGCTGCTGAACAGGGGTAATAGTTCTAGCTCCCAGCTACACTTCCTTAGAAAACTTTCTGGTTGAGAAAGGAAGGGATGCCTCATTACTGAACCCCAAGTGGCCTTCACTGATACCACAGTGAAGCAGGTAACCTTCTCATCAATGGTTGTTATTGAAAATTCTGACTCTTCACTAAGCATCCTGTGACATTACTCCTGCAGGGTGGTGTGAATTCTGACAGCTGGCTTGGCCGGGTGGGGTGGGCATGGAGTTACAATATTTTTGGTTTGGCTGGAATACAGTGATTAGTGTATAAAGTTTTCTGTTTGCATGACTGCACCTTTCCTGGTCCTCTAGTTAATCAGTTGTTTTTTCTTGTCTGCACCTATTGGTTTTTGAGTCAATGGTTTCTTCAGCAATGTCTTTGGGATTTATGTAGTAAAAACAAAAGTCAAGGCACTCAAGACCATGACATTCTTTGGGTCCTGAGGTCACTAACCAGTTTGCTTTCATCTCTTTGCCTTTCAGACTGTTCTTATGTTTATTTTATAAATAATGTCTTGGGTTTTTAGCTGTACTTGGTATGAAGAACAAGAGAAAGTACCTTGTTCTATCATTCCAGAAGCAGAAATCTAAGTCTTGGCATTTTTAAGACGTAATTATTTCTCTTATGGGCCCTGGTAGTTAGAATAGCACTTTTCCATCTTCTACAGTGGTCATAAACTTGAGGTCTACTGCTCAGACAGACAGTAGCAGGATATTTTAAAAGTTTCTTTTAATTTCTTTTTAGAAAACTATCCAATTTTCTGCAGCACTCCCGTGTGTCTGACTAGCTTGTTAACTGTCACACATAGGCACCTGAGTTGGCAGCCTATGATTCAATGAGCAAAAAGACCAGGTTATACACAATGGATTAGTTGTAGATTCTGAAAAAATTATGCTCAAGCTTCCCTTTTCATAGACTAGTGCACAATTTAAGAAATATTACTGGGCATAGTGGCGCACACCTGTAATACCAGCAAATCAGGAGACTGAAGCAGGAGGATCCTAAGTTCAAAGCCAGCTCCAGCAACTTAATGAGGCCCTGAACAACTTAGCAAGACCCTGTCTCAAAATTAAAAAATTTTTTTGAAAAAAAAAAAAGGATATTGGATGTGGCTCAATGCACTCTGGGTTCAATCTGGAGGAGGAGGGGAGGAGAAGGAGGAGGAGGGGGGTAAAGGGGAAGGGTGAGGGAGGGGGAGAAGAAATATTAACCAAGATCTTGCTCTAGATTAATGCAGCCTTACCCATATGTTGCTTCCCCCTTCCCTCCAAATTCCTTCTGGAAAACATTGTTGAGGAACCAAAATTTAATTACTGTACTGTCTTTTACAGTGATTAAACTTTGTATAGCACACCTTTTCCATTTTCTCCTTTTTCTCCAGAATGTTTAGAGAAGACATCTAGCTTCCAGGTGTATATGGGTGAGGAGGTGAGAAAGAGGGGCAAAGGACCGGAGAACAGTGATGAGAGCGACAAGTCAGAAGATAATCACATTAAATCTGTAGTGTCCTAATTTCCATAAGGCTAGCCAGAATCAATCTTTCTGGACAAAGCATAACTGAAGAATGTTCTAGATACAGAGACATTTAGAGGCTTATAATCTAATTTAAACCTCTTCATCCTTACAGATAAAGAAACTACCCTCAGAGATGATGCAAAGTCACAAAGCTAACCAGTACTGTTTGCACTCCTCCATCAGGCTCCCTCTTCTTGGCCTGGTTCTACTTTCCAAACAATGGAAGCTTTGATCAGCTGTGTCCTTTCTACTAACAGTTCCTAGAAATGTTTCATTATAATCTGTGACTATTATTTCACCTGACCTATGGAAGATTACATTCAGATCTTATTCTTACATTGTTTAACAAATTCTAAGGAGAGAATTTTTAACTTTGCTAACCTAATAAAAATGAAAATAACTGAGTTGGTATGGGGGGAAGCATTTACATTTACATTTATTACATTTCTCTTAGTACTCAATTATTGGACTAATCTTCAGGATGACTTGGTATTAAAGCATGGATTTATTAATTTAGTTGACCTACAATTCAACCTAACTGAATTGTCTACTCTTTCAGCTGGGACAATGTTGACGAAATTTCTATAAACTCACAATGCCAATTCTACAAGTTTGGCTTGTTATGTCTGCATATACTTGCAGTGATATTAATAATTGTCCATATATTGATAAAAACCACTCCTTTTGTATGTTTTCTTTGTTCTAAGCAATAACATCCATTAAATCATAAACTTGATGTGCTCCTTTTCCCAATATATAATAATTACATGGCTATTAAGATATGTCCACAGACACACCATACTAACTCATCTCATACAATACCAGTGATATTCTTACAATGCTTTGGGTGATCTGACCCTGGGCTGACTGACAATTTAAGATATGAGTAAAGAATAAGTAATTGTTCTCAACATCTAACATGAGCTGTTAATTATTCAGGTTTTCAGGAATGTATTAGAAATGCTTGGTCCCACCACCAACTTAAACAGATATAAATTCAGGAAGCTTAGGTTGTCTGATTTAATTGTGCATAAGAAACATATGGCACACTTAGTTCATTCCCCCGAGATTCTGATTCACTAAGTTCAGGTGGGGATCAGGCCTCAGTTTCCTGATCTGTTAAATGACAATTACAATAACAGCTAACCCATTGGTCTGTTTGTAGACTTTAATAGATGACATATCAAAAAAGTATTATAAAATCATAGATCCTTTTATGTGTCAAAGTGTGATCATGATGATGATGACGACGACGACGACGACGATGTTGTTGTTGTTGTTATGGTATGGATGTGAAGTGTCCCCCAAAAGCTCACATGTGAGGCAATGCAAGGTTTGGAAAAAAAATTATTGGGTTATGAAAGCCTTAACCTAATCAATGAATTAATCCCTGATGGGATTAGTTGAGTGGTAATTAGGAGCAAGTGGGATACGGCTGGAGGTTCATTGCAGGCATGGCTATGGGGTACATATTTTGTATCTGGCCAGTGGAGTCTCTCTGCTTCCTGATCACAATGTGAGCTGCTTCCCGCTGCCACACTCTCCAGCCATGATGTCCAGTCTCACCTCAAGCCCCAAGGAATGGAGCTGGACTTCTATGTACAAAGACCTCTGAAACTGTGAGCCCTCAAATAAACATTTCCTTCTTTACAATTGTGCTGGTTGGGTTATTTAGTCACAGCAGCGAAAAAGCTGACTAAAACAATGATGATACAGAACCACTCCTAGCAGCCTACAACTCAAGAAGGCAACAGACATTTCAAATAAGATGGATGTGGCCAGGCACGGTGGTGCACTCTGGTAATGCCAATGGCTCAGGAGACTGAGTCAAGAGGATTGCAAGTTCAAAGCCAGCCTCAGCAACTCAGTGAGACTCTGCCTCTAAATAAAATACAAAATAGGGCTGGGGATGTGGCTCAGTGGTCGAGTGCCCCAAAGTTCAATCCCCAGTACCCACCCCATAAAAAGGATGGAAGTGATCTGTTCCATACAAACATCTGCTTCCATTTAATTCTTGACTTGAGTTTAACCTGTAATGAATTAACCCACAAGTGTGTATTTCAAAAACGAAATTTAGATAATGTCATTTCAAATATTATCAACTAATGACTGCAACTTAAACCCTCAAGAAACTGTCATGCAATGGCTCCCATACCAAAGGGATCTCAAGCCCACCTTGGTTATCCTAATTTTAAGAATGACTTTACAAGGAGCATGTATAATTGCCCTTGTGATTTAGAACTATTTTATGCTTCTGCTATTTAAAAAGAAAAAACTCTCCTTGAAGAAGCATAACAACTCCAAATTATAAATTTAATGTCAACTTTGTAGATTTGGCTACAGGGCAAATATAACAGAGATAGTTATAAAACTTGCTGTCTTACAGTAACTCATCAAAGGCTTTAGTTATAATCTGGTGCAGGAATGAAGTTTTTTAAATCTTATTTTTTTAATACCATCTGTTAAACCATCCCAACATGAGCTAGTTCTGTTACAGAAAATTTGTAAATAGACTAAAATTGATAAACCTTAGCTGCTTCATGCTAAAGAACAGATTCAGTTTGACCTATTAATATATAGTTTAGAAAACTATGCACACAGTCAACATTCAGTCTTTTATAGAGGTCACACAACATAACTATTCATCCATAATGAAAACATTACAATTAACTCATAATTGCACATAAAGAAAATCACCCAAGGTCAGAGTTTTCCTCTGCTAATATGGGTCCTTGTGCGTCTCCTTCAGTACACAGCTTCTCAGGTAAGATGGGGGCAATTGGGCAACTGATCTGCAGCTGCTCAGTAGCCAGCCACCCAGGCCTTGGTGATGCAATAAATGCTTCTCCCAACTGGACACTGTGTTTGGCTAGTCAGGTTTTGAAGACCAGGAGCTCCAGCTACTTTTTTCTGGGAAAATATGAAAACCAGGTAACAGGGGACACTATTAAGGGATATACTGGCACTCTTCTGATGGGAAGATTATCCAATTCCACTAATCCACTGCTATGCCTTCCCCTGGTAGGCATACTCAACAACATCTGCTGGCTTGGATGAAGCAAGAGACAGCACCATAGCCAAATCTCAATTACATGGCCTCTTGAGTCAATTTCTGTACTTGCTATGTTATGAGCTAAAGAGTAACTGAGGCAATTAAGAATTAATTAGCATCTTTATTGTAGTTCTTAAACTATTTGTAAGATTTGATGTCTGGCAAGAATCATGATTTCGAGAGACTGTTAACTGATGGGAGTCCAGGATACCAAATTTATTTTGCACATGCTTATAAAAAATCAATCACATTCTTCCTAGCAGGCAAAAATGATCATGGTAAACTAAAACCTCTGTTCAAATAAACACCACAACTGAATGTAACATGGTTTCATTTAGTGTACCTGTTAATAGTTTACTGACATTAAAATGATGGGGCAAGATCATAATGATCACTGTGAACAAAGATGGAGCAAGTGATTTGGGGCTTGTTAATTGATTCAATAAGTATTTGCTGAGTACCTATTATGCTCCAAGATTATGCTGGGAAACCAGGGGAGGCACAAAGGAGCCCTGGTGTCTACTAATAAGGAACTTATCACTCTTAACTTTAGAATAAGCAAAAGAGATTAAAATGAACAAGAGAATTTAAAATAAATTCAATTTTTCACTTTAGTAAGGACTGAAAAATGAGGCTGCCCATACAACATTCTTTTGAATTTTGCAATTGCTTTGACATTCTAGTTATACATATTAATGCTGAATGCTAACAGGTAATACCTAAATACAAAAACAAACTGTCAGCTTAAAGAGATATTGTACCTCTACATTTCCTGAAATAAAGAATACTAACAAAGAAAATAAACACATTTCTTTTCATACAATGGAACTTGAGTTTTAAAAGAATGATCATAATCTAAAGACAGTTATTCCTTTCAGGTATAAATATATGAGCACATATACTGGATAATGGTAAAACTTCTAAATTTCCAATTGAAAAACAGACAACCTTTGTCCCCATTCCCAAGTAAATGATAGTTAAACATCAAGGTGTCAAAGGTTCACTTGAAGTAAAACTTCAAAGCTTCTTGGTTGCTTAGTTTACTGAAAATGAATTAAATACTCAAAGTAGCTTACCTTATAATCTCTGGATACATTTTCTGATGTCACTGAACCTGAAATCTGACTAGAAATTGTAGCAGCTATAAGCTGTTTACACCATTCAACATGTGACCCTGTAGGACTAAACAAAAATAGCATGATTAAAAAATTTTAAAACAAAGGCTCCTATAAAAGAGCACTCAATATGAATATATATACAATTTTAGAGGAATGAATTTTTGTTAAAATATTTGGTCACCTCTACATTTACTGTAAAAAATGAAATACTGACTAAAAACTATGAAGTAAGATTAGGTTCTTGGGACAGTTTTAAATGAATCAACCAAATTTTTTTTCAAAATTTTTAAGATTCTAGGTGTTAAGTATGCTATTCTCTATCATTTAATGGAATTTTATCCTATTACAATTGTATGGAAGCAAGGTTAGCAATGAAGCCATTTATGGTAAACTAATTGTTAAGTGAAATATTTATCTTGCAGCATATGTTTTTCAAAAATTCATTTCATGTTGGCAATTTTAATCTAAAGAGTAGTATACTCTTGAGTGAACCAAAGAAACTATTAGTGGAGGAAAGCTGACTGTGATTTTAAACAGAACAGAGTAGAAAAATGGCATTTTGTGTACCTTACTAATGATACCTTACATTTCTGTAAGTGCTCTGCCAGAACACTTAAAAAATGTGTTTCCCGTGGTTATGCCAGAGCCCCATAACCATAGTGTGATGAAAGGCAGAACAGGGACTAGCCAGCTGGTTTTTGAGAGGAGAAAATGGAGGCACAGAGGTGTCATGCTTTGTTAGGAAGTAGCCACCCTTCCAGAACATGGCACAACCAATAGTGACCAGTTTACTGAGCTAAATCCAGTACCACAGATGCCAGCCAACTGCCTTATATGAAAACACGACAATGTGGAAAAATGGCATCTTCCACTTCCACAATGTTCTAACATGTTCAAAGCCATTTCCACTTGCGTAGTCTTACCCAGCATCAAAGTGACCCATTTTACAGATGAAAAAAATCTATCCTCCAGTTTGGTCCAAGGTCATATGACTGCTAAGTGGCTGGGTTATGCTCACCTGATGTAAAGGACCACAATAAGCAAACTAGGCAGTGGTAGAATTACAAATTATCTCCAGAAACTGTGTTCCTTTCCTGATTTGTCAAAACTGAAGAAATTAAGCAAGAAGGCAAAAGATGCTTACGAAAGTTCTCTGGGCAGGTAGCTTTCACTGACTGTTCCAGATCTTTAAAAAAAAACCATAACTAATTAAATCCACACTCATGTATTAAAGGAAAGTAACACATGAAATCACCAGGAAATATGTAAAACAAGCTAAATAATAAAGATGATGTTCTGTCCTCATGATCTAAACAGCAGTTTCTGATTAAGACAGCCCAATGGTTTAGCTGTGCTGTTGAAAATAAAAGCAAAAACACTTGCTAATTGGGCAGAAATTCCTATGATACGCAAGGAATATACCATAATTTCTAAGAGGGAGAATGAGAAAGGAGATATTTTTGTTTCCTCTTTAAAAGCTGTCATCTTTATTGCCTGCTTTTACCCATTTTTCTTGTCATTGTGCTTTTTTTCTCTATTGGCACCCTTCCCTCATTGCAAAAATGGGGGGAAAAAACTATAGAAACCCAACTATCGACCATGAGTGACCTGGTGCTACCATCTGCCCAGCATCCCTTTCCCTGATCTTCTAACTAGAAACTTCTCTTTACTTTGAGGAACTGTACCCACTGCCCCCCTTCAGTTCAGGGGATTCTATGGGGGAGAGGAAAGGGATGGGCTGATCCCTTCTTTCTCCTGCTCGCACTTATAGGGGAATTACTTTGGTCCCACCAATCCCAAGTTTGCTCTTGGATCCTGAGCTCTGTGGATGTGCCCCAAAGCTGCTAGCAGCCAATCCCCACCTCTACCTCTTAAAAGAACCCACAGAGATAAAAAGCAAGACAATAAAAAAAAAAAAAAACACAAGAGATGGGCAGTCCTGACAACACTGTTGCAACCCTGGTCTCACTTATGTGCATGGGCATCTCTCCCACTCTGGAGCAGTTATGTGAACCAACATACCTCCTCTGTGGCTTAAGCTCAACTGAGTTGTGTTGTCACCCACAAGAGGAAGTGTGCTGGCCAGATCAGTCACATACAAAGTGGTATATGGGCTAGACTGGATTCCAGTCATGCTGTCACCAGCTAGCTCTGTGACCTTGAACAAGCCACATCCTCTCACAGGTCCGCAGCTTTGTTATCAAGAACTACAGTATTGGGAAGAGGGGTGAAGGTTCCATGTTCCAGGAAGCATGGCCAAGCCAAGCCCATAGAGCCAGGTTCCACTCTAGGGATCACTCTGCAAAGAAAACCAGGAATGGGAGCTTGTGGAGATGACCTAACTCAGATTATAGGCCACATTTCCTCTTCTCTCTTTCATCCCTTTAGTCCATGCAATTGCCTTCCACATTCCTGGCATCAACAGCCACTTGCAGGCTGTAGGCTCTGGTTCTCCAACCTGTTATTTCCTGGTCTCACTGATCAACCACAGATAGCTGAATGCTCAGTAGGTCATGTTCTTCTTCTCTTCTAAGTAACTTGAAAATACACCCTGTCCAATTCCTACTCCATTCCCTTTCTAGAGCCCCATCATTCTGTGTTGTCTTCCTGCCTCATGAATCGAAGCCCCATCTAGATGCCAAACACTCACCAATTTAGGTCTCCAGCCCAGGTGCCACCCCTGAACTCCAAGGACATGTAAACATCTTCTCAGGGGTATATCATTGGCATTTCATAACTGATATGTCCAAAGATGAGAGCCTGCTCTCTCCTAATCATGCTCTGCTTGGAGACTTCTCCATCTCAGCAACACAATTTTCCCACAGTTGAATACATTGGAATCCTCCTTGATTTTTCTTTAATACTCAATAATCAATCTTCAGCAAACCCTACTGGCTCTACACTGCAAGTCTTCATACCACATATAGAATCAGACCATTTCTCCCCTCCTCTACTCCATCACCATAGGCAAAGCTGTCATCCTCTCATGTGGCCTAGTACAATGGTCACCTACCTGCCTGCCTCTCTGCTTCAACTCCTGTGGGGATTTCAGCCATGTCCTGCATGGATGAGGGAAGGGTTAACTGCTGGACGACAGTGTGCTGGCAATCAATCAATTAATTACCAATAAATTTATATAATCAATAAACACACAAGAGCCAATACTCTTCTCAAATGGGGGGATGTGATGGATGGGGCCATACCAGATCTGGCCTCTAACAAGATGGAGTAGCCCACCTCTCCTTTATTTTATAGTCACACAGGTAAAGAGGGCCGGACAAGGAGGGGCTTCTTCGGTAAGGAACAGGATGGGGTGGAGCCAGGGAAGCTATCTACTCAGGGAACTACCATATCAATCAGACAGTAAGCCACTCCCCCACAGAGTCACCTACTTCCTAGGCTATCTGGAACAGTCTGTCATGGCTGCCATTTCCTGGGAGTCAGGACTCTGTATCCCATGGCTCAACCAAATCTGATTCTGCTGGATATGGATGGCTTTCCACAAACTCCTTCCCCCCTCTGCTTACTGCTTACACAGCACCATGAGAGTCTACTGAAATATGTAGCAAATTATGTCACTCCTCTGCTCTGAAGTCCCCAGTGGCTCCCTATGGCCTCCAAGACTCTCTACCAGCTATCTGTGTGGCCTCTCTGACCTCATTCCTTAGTTCTCTCCCAAGTTGCCTTCTCATTGTCTCCGTGCTGGTCCTTGAATACTTCCCACAAACTCCCACCCCAGTTCCTTTGCACAGGCTTCTGCCTAGAATGCTATCTCTCCAGACATATGAATGGCTGGATCTCCCTCCTGTTTCAGAACATTACTCAGACATCACGTTTCTCAGTTGGGTTTTTCTAACCATGCCTCCCAAAATTCCAACCACTGTCAAAAGCACAGACCCCAACACTTCCTAGCTCCTTCCCAACTTACTTTTTCCCTAGGACCTATCACCATCTAACAGAGAACACATTTTACTTGCTTTCTGTGTCTCTCTCAACAAACACACTCTCCATGGGGGCAGAGATTTGTGGTAGTTCCTTGCTATATCCTCAGACTCAATGCATTACCGGACACAGAGTAGGCATTCATATTTGCTGAATAGATGCATGAGTGATTAAGCATTTTGATAATCCACTGACTAGACTTCCAGTCCATTTGCCATACCACTACACAGCAATTATTCTAAGATGCCAATGGGATCCCATAGCTCACCTGATTGAAATCCTTTTGTGGTCCCCAAAGGTAGGATGAACATATAATTTTTCATCCAAACCAAGAAAAAAACTGAGTTTTGAAGAAGTATGTTAATAATTGTACTGGCCCACCAAGTAAACCAGAACCATTATGAGCAAAATATCCCATGTGACCCACACATGCTCTAACTCAGATGTGAACAGACTAGATTTAGGGTGAGGCCCAAGAATCTGCACTTGCACTTGAGAGGATTCTGATGCAGTGATCCCTATAGCAGGATAATGGCACAGTTCCTTAGAAAGGCTATCTTCCCACAGGAAACAGGCCTCACTTACCAGTTCCCCACATCCCTGTATCACCTACATGAATACACATTCTGCTTACATGGCCAAAAAGCCCTCTCCACACTGTGCCCTGGCTACTCAATTTTCACCATTCAGTTCAGGTATCAGTTTTCCTTGAAAGAACCTCATTTACAGCCTAAAATACCTGGCAAAATAATTCAAGGAGCTCATCACCATGTACTCATAGTACAGTGGAATCACTATTGAGTCTACAGAGCTTTTGGAAAATATGAATTCCTGGGACTTCCCCAAATCTCCTGAAGCAGAGTTCATGGAGGTGTGGGGTCTAGTCAGTTGTAGTTCTTAAAAACCTCTGAAGGAGCCAGACGTGGTGGCACATGCCTGTAATCCCAGTGACTTGGGAAGCTGAAGCAAGAGAATCACAAGTTCCAGGCTAGCCTCAACAACTTAGTAAGGCCCTAAGTAACTTCAAAAGATCCTGCCTCAAAATAAAAAGTGCTGGGGATGTGGCCCAGTGGTTAAGCACACTAGGGTTTAGGAAAAAGGAGGGGGGAAAATCTCTAAAGGAAATAAGAATGTGTTATATCTTAGGGTAACACATTCTGGCTCCTTTAGCTCCTTAGATGATTCAGACGCAGGAACCATCCTGAGTACACTTGTGCGTTCCCCTCTAGCAGAGCACTTAATCACATTTGATTTCAACTATTGGTTTGTTTTCTCAGCAAAATAGTAAGTTGGAGAGCAAAAGATATCTTGTATTACTCTTTGAATCGCAGAAACCTCAAACATTGTTGAATATTTGCAGATAAGTCAAGTCCTCACCATTCCAAGTGCTGTCAGTGTTAGCTGTGATTAGTTTTCAGTGAAGCTGATCTCTTGGGTGATTAATTTATTAAAGTATACTGTAATTACACTGAGCTAGAAGCAAAGTGAGGGAGTGTTTCCTGTTGTTCCTGTGCCTTTGGAAACTCCCAAAACTTCAGTACACTGGGATGACTAAGACAGGCAGGAATGAACATCTGAAACTGAGCTACATCACAACAGTGTCTGTTGCCTAAGCCACTCCAGCATCAGGGAAATGGCCACAAGGTGGGCAAACTGGATGTTCGAGCCACAGGATAAGCCATCCCTTGTCCTCAGAGTATGGGGTGGCTCTTACCATTTGGACATGGTGGGTGGGTTTGTATGCCTCTAACAGATTTCTCTTAGTTCTACAACTGCCTCAGAAGCAGTAAGCTCATGCATTAAAGGAAACAATGAGTGGGTCCCTCTGAAGTGTGAAGAACTGAAAGAAGATTCTGTGTTCTTGCCGCATGAGCAGTTTGGAAGTTTTCCATCCCAGTTTCACAAATCAGGGTATCTTTGCCTTTATCTGCACCAGCTAGCTCCCACGCCTATGGGATCCCGTCCCACAGTCCCCAACTCCGACATCAAAGACCCTAAGGAGCAGCAGAAGGATTTGGCATAAAACGAGGCAAGGTGACTCAAAAGGGCACAGCCCTGGTGGAACTGCCCCAGAGGATTCGTGGCCCCAGCAGTACAGACCAGGGGTCGCCAAGGGAACCTTAGTAGGTATCTAGGGAAGTGGTCTGACAGCTCCTAAGGTCGTCAGAGGGTAGGGAGAGCTTGGCTGGTGAGGCGGAAGTGGGCCAGGTGCACAGCCTGGGACAGGTCCGAGGGTGCGGCGCAGGATGGGGAGCGGGGGTCTTCCGGGGCGGGGAGAGGACAGTGAAGGGGGCCTCCGTCCGCGCCTCGGCAGCGAGCAGTAAGCGGGAAGGGCGGTGGGGCTCCTGGGAGTCAGGGCGGCCCGGGCCCCGCTTACCTGTCCAGGGTCTCCACACTGGGTTGCCGGGAGCCGGCGGCGGCGCCCCCAGAGGCCCGAGGGGGCCTCCTGCCGCTCGCCGGCCCCGGGCCCAGGCCCCCAGCGCCCTCGCAGCCCGCCGCCGCCGCGGCCGCCGCCACTGGCCTATCCATGGCGCGCCGAGCCCCGACGGAGCCCTGCCACCCCCGGGAAGCTGCAGTCGGACGGGAGCGGCGACCCGGAAGGTTCCGCCACGCGCCTCCTGCAGCCCGGCTCCGCCGCCCGCCTCAGGCGGCCGTCGCCATTAACTGTCACCTGGCGGCCCCGCTTTACCCACAAGGCCGCGCGCGCGGGGGGGCGGGCTGGGGAAGGGGCGGGGTCGGGACAGGAGGGCGGTGCGTAGGGCGGGCATCTGGGCCCCCGACCCCGCCCAGGCCCCACCTGGCGCCCGCCCCCAGGAACCTGAGATCTGGGGGCTGGGACGTCCTGCTTGAGCGACTAGCACGTCCGCAGGGGGTGGGAATCTTCAAACGCATTAAGCGTAACGTGCTTTGCTCTATAATCAAACCAGGTTGACTACCAAGGTGCGGGGTGAAAAAAACAAGTTTGGGGAAATTCAAGGGTTAAAAACTGTCTTCTCCCTCAGTTTTGTGGTGCCCAAAGAAGTTTTTGGGTGGGGACTGTCCAGGCAGGCTCCTTGGGTGTACCTGGTCTTGCCATCTTGAAGCATGAGCAATTGCATGCATTTTGCAATTATCCCTCACTCCCTTCTTACCTCTTCCCCCACCCCACTCCACCCCACATACAAATCCACCTCCCTGCCATCTGTAGGGCAATCAGTGTCCCACGCCACCCTCAGAACTTCCGCCTTTGGTTTATGGTTTATGTTAAGACTAACATTTAAGCTCTATTGATTTTAAAATGCCACTATGAAAATTATGATGATAAAGGGATTTAGGGCATACTTCCTATCTGCATTTATTACCCTGCTCATTCTGCTTGGGTTCAAATATGCAGTGGCTTATCTCCTCTCAGCACACCCCTGATTTTGTTGGTAGTAGATATGGGAATCCTGAGCCCTTTGTGGTTACTCTGGGTATGGACAATAGAGCTGTGCCCCAGATTTGGCTAAGGACATATAAAGGGAGCACTTCCCTCACAGCCCAGCAGACAGTAACCCACACTCACCCCAGACTCATTCAGTTCTACTTTCTTAATAACTTCAAACTGAGCCTTGACAATGCCATTCCTGGAGCCCCAGTAACCATCTGATACCAAAGAACAGGTGAGCCTAGGGTAAAAGGTTGACAGACTGAGGAGGGATGAAAAGAAATAAGGGAAGTCTCTCAGCATACTGGAAAACCACCTCCTGCAAGATTCTTGTCTTCTAAAATAATTAGATAATATATTTAACCCAGTGTTAGGGATTGAACGTTTGTGTCCCCCCACCCAAATTCACATGGTGGAAGTCCTAACACCAATGTCATGGTATGCAGAGATGAGTCTTTGGAAGATAATTAGGTCCTGAGGACAGGACATGGGTTTGACTGAATTAGTGTAGTATAAAAGTGACACCTGAGAGCTTGATCTTAAGCTTTCACATACGTGCACCAAGAAACCCATGTAGGGGCTGAGGTGTGTAGCTCAGTGTTAAGAGTGTATGTTCAGCTTGTGCAAGACTCAGTTCAATCCCCAACAAAAGAAAGAAAGGGGTTGAGGAGAGAGAGGAAAGGTCATGTGAGGACACAGCAAGAAGGCAGCCATCTGCAAGCCAGGAAGAGAGCCCTCACCAGAAGCCAAACTGCTGGATCTTAGACTTTGCAGATCCAGAATTGTGAGAAAATAAATGTCTCTAATTTAATCCCCCAGTCTGTGGTATTTTGTGATGGCACTCTGAGCAGACTAAGACACCCACTTTCTAAACATTTTTTTTTTTTACAAATAGTTGCAAACATCCTAGCTACCCTGAGATTTGTCCAAAAGAAAATAAAGCAATGCAATTTAAAGGATATTTAAAAGACCACAAAGAGGATTAGGCCAAAGGGGAATTTGCTGTGACATTATTACCCTTTCAAATTAGTTAAGCATACATAGGTTTAGGTGAGAAAGATGAATACATCCCTGGATATGAAATTCACAGTTATGTGAAGGAGACAAAGTAACATTGGTATTACAAATTGGTAAGTGTTCGACTGGGGGCAATCACATGAGAAGAGGAAATTAGGAAGACTTTCTAGAAAAGGTGACATAATACTGAGTCTTAAAAGATGAGTAGTATGTCCTTGGTCAGGTGACATCAAGTCATTCCAGGAAGAAGGAACATTTAAGGACACAGGTATGGCATAGGTTAATTGCCTATGTGTAAAGGAACTTCAAGAACTTTAGTGTTGCTGGAGCATAAATTCAGACAAGTGAGGTGGTCAATGAGAGATCAGCAGGGCCAAGCCATGGAGGATTTGGAATTCTAAGCTAAGAAGTCTGGACATTGTTCTGTAGCTCAGCAGAGGGCTTCTCAAATGTTACTGTGAAAGAATTGCCTCCAATCAACATTTCCAGCAGTGTTACAGGGATTCTGATGCAGGGCTCACTGCACTTGGAGAAATACTACTACAGTATATTGTGTTTTCAAAGTCAGCTGCAATAATACTTCACATCCCACTTGCTCTTTTGCAAGGTGACCTTGCTACTCACACATCAATAGATGGAGTCTATTTCCCCTCCCCTTCAATGTGGAAAGAATGGGGTAGAGGTGATGATGTACAGTTCACAAGACTAAGCTATAAGGTATCTGAAATTTCCACTTTGGTTTCTGGAAATAATCCTTCTTGGACTCAACTGTTGTGTTGTAAGGAAGTTCAAGCAGCTACACAGACTCCCATATGAAAGAGAACCAAAGCTCCCAGCCAACAACAACAGCTGAGTTCCCTAACCAGCATGTCTAGCAGCCAACACTGTCAGTCATGTGAGTGAAGCCATTTCAGGTCTTCCAGCCATCCCAGTGGCTCATCCAACACCATGTGAAGCTGGACAATCATTCAGTTGGTCCAAAGATTTTTGATATATAGTAAGTTGTTTTTTAAGCCAATTACTAGGTTTGGGGGGTGTTTTGTGCAGCAACATCCAATCTAGAGAAGTAAACTTCCACTTTTTTAGTGCTATTCCCCACTCAGCTAGGAATCTAGGCACAAATCATAGCCACTCTCTAAGAAGTGTGCTCTGCATTATTAGGTCAGAAACTCTTATGGGTCTTACATTTATCCCACTAGCAAGCAAAAATTGTTGTTGGTCCCCATGAGATCTCAGGGTCAGAAACAAAGATGGTTTATTATTCGCAGCAAAAGATGCAGTCAGAGAAATATCTTGAATCTGCACTCCTGGCCCCAGTCTCCACAAGGTAACATGCTCTTTTGTAATGCAACTTTGCCACTCCCACATCAAGAGGTATTATATGTTTTCTATCCTCTTGAATGTAGGCTGGTCCCATAACCTCTTTTGTCCAATAGTATAACAGGTGGTATGTACGTGCATCACAGGAGAGGAACCATAGATTTAGCAAACTCTGATCTTGTATTGGATTTCTAGTGACCTGTTCATTCTCCTTTCCAGAGAGAAAAAATACTCATTAACTTGGACTACAAGCAAATCTCTGAAGAGGAGATGGAAAGGCCTTTACCTTTACTGCTCTGCACGGACTTTAGGGAGGGAGATAGCTCTAAGGTCTACTCTTTCTGAATGGTTCCTCAACTTTCTTAACTGGGTTTTTTTTTTTTTTTTTTGTATCATGGATTGAATTCAGGAGCACTTAACTACCAAGCCACATCCCTAACCCTTTTTTATACTTTATTAGAGACAGGGTCTTTCTGAATTGCTTAGGGCCTCTCTACGTTGCTGAGGCTGGATTTGAATTTATAATCCTTCTGCCTCAGCCTCCCACGTTGCTGGGATTACAGGTGTGCACCACCCTGTCTGGCTAAATTTGACTTTCTTAACCTGACTGCTTAATGCATTCACTCAGACCTGACCATGCAGAAGTCTGAGATATATATGGAGAGTTGTCTCCCAACACACATGGGCCCCACCTCTCCCTTTGCTCTTCAAGGTCCACATGAGGATTTACCCATAGTCGTTGGGTTGATCACCCTGCATTCCCAGGAATGCACATGGCTCCCAGATGTCCACCTGGAATTGGAGTTGCATGGTGGGAGGCAAAGTGAGGAGTTAATTCTTACACTGGTAGTTAAGAGGCCATAGTCAAGGTCTCCATTGTGCTCCCATCTTCACCCTGCAGTTCCTGCTGGGGAAGTGGAAAATGTTTATGATTACATACTGCATGTTTATGAAATGTTTACACAGTGTACTGTAGAATGCAGTAGTTGTCCAAAGTACATGCATAAAAATGACTTTGGGTACCCATTATTATGCAGATTCATGAGTTTCTGGGGATTTAATAACTTGGTCAGGCAGGTGCTGAGAATCCACATTTTATAAATCAACTCAAGTGATTTTGATATGGATGATCTGAGAATCACACTTTGAGAAAGGCTGTCACTTTGAGGTGACAAAGAGCTGCCAAAGATCTTGGAGAGGGATGAATTGTTCACATATACACTTTGGAAAGATAACTGGGGTTGCATGATGGAAGAGGAATTGAAAGGGGCAAATTTAGTGGTGGGAAGTTATTGCTTACAAAGTTTTTTAAACTCCAAAGAAGAGCTGATGTGTGAGGGCCAGACTTTGGACAGTTCTCAGTAACTGATGGGCTGTTGGGCATGAATAGGGGAGGAAGAGAGATGGCAAGATGGGTTAAAGTTTTCTCTGAGGTTTCAGACTTGGATAACAGAGTAAAAGTAGGTATCAGTCTCTTACATAAGGAATCAGGATGATAAGCAAGTGACAGAAGTCAGTAAAAGGTGAATTAATTCTGAACATGTTGAGTTTAAACCATCCCAATTCTCAGACCATATAGTACCATTATGTGCATTAGAAAAGACCGCTCTTCACTTCTTTTTGTCATAAAATTGTCATAATATATTTATTTTGTTAGAGCTCAACTCTTGAATGTCAACAAATTGCCATAATAGATCTAGAAATTTATGAGGATGTAACTGAGAATGGTCTTTGTCTTAGTCTGTTGATGCTGCTATAATTAAATACCACAGAAAGGGTGATTTATAAATAATAAAACTTTATTTCTCACAGTTCTGGAGGCTGGGAAGTCTAAGATCAAGGCCCCAACACATGAGGGCCCAGTCTCTCTGCTGAGAGAGAGAGAGAGAGAGAGAGAGAGAGAGAGAGAAATTGAGGGATTTTTAAGGAACTGGCTCATTTGATTGTGGTGGCTGTCAAGTCTGGAATCTGTAGGGGTTGATCTTACAGTCTTGAGTCTGAACACAGTCTGGAGATTACTTTTTCTTTGGGGGACCTTAGTCTTTTCTTGTTTTCTGTCTTGTTTTGAGGTGCTGGAGATTGAACCCAGGGCCTCTGGCACACTAGAGAAGTGCTCTATCACTGAGCTACATCCCCAGCCCAGTGTCTCCTCTTAATGGCTTCCTCCAATTGGATGAGCCCCATTCACATTATGGAGGATAATCTGCTTTACACAAAGTCTACTGATTTAAATGATAACTAATCTCATTGCAATGGTTTGAATCCCTCCCCCAAAAAGTATGTTTTGGGAACCTTAATCCACAGTGTAAGTGTTGGGAGGTTTGGCCTAACTGGAGACATTTAGGTTATGAGGCCTCAACCCTCATGAATGAATTAATTTCATGATTATGAGGGAAATTTATAAAAAGATGAATTTATCCCTTTTGTCTTTCTCTTGCTCTCTCTCTTGTTCTACCTTCTGACATGTTCTGACACAAACATAAGGAGTCTTGCCAAATGTAGGCCTGTCAATCTTGGATTGCTTGGTCTCTAGATTCATGGTGCAATATATTTCTGTTGATTTGTATAATTACCCAGTTTGTGGCATTTTGTTATAATGGCACAAGTGAACTAAGACACTCATCTAAAATACCTTCAAAACAATATCTAGAATGGTGTTTGACCAAACAACTGGGCACTTATGGCCTAACCAAACTGACATATAAAACTAACTGTCATCACAGAATTCAAGGGTTCTTTGGTGAACTGAAATTCTCAATGATACTTCAAATAAGTACACCTGATTAAATGGAATTATTAAAAGGGTTTCTCCATCAGCTCCATAGAAAACAACATAGATGACTTAAATTTGTCTTCAGAAGTTCTCTGGAAGGTTTTTGGCTACACGTTCAATTACTCTCAAGTTTGAAGGATGACTTGGGAGGCTATTACCATCATTCACTATCATCTCCACTATTTTTTTTGACACTGAAATAACCATATCCTTGATTTTCTGTCAGGTGTTCTTCAAAGGCAGCATCAAGCTGGTTGCACACAGAAATTGTTGTGCAGGGACCCCAGATTCCCAAATCTCCACAGGATCTACTTGCCTCAACCTGCCAAGTAGGCTTTGGAGACACACACTTTGCCTCACTCAGTAAATACTTCCCTAAATTCCCCAAAGGTGAACTCCCATAAACAGCCATATTTAAGCAAGGGACTGAGGTACACGAGGAGAGCCAGGAGATGAGATTGCTGTGGAAGACGAGGGAAGAGCAAATAGCATCTTCAGATCACCAAGAAGCAGCAAATCTAAGCTGCAGTAGTTCCTCTAGAACTTCCATTAGGCTCCACTCTCCAGTCCCAGGGTATTTTGGGAAAGTAATTTCTCTGTCTCTCAGTTTTCTCTTTTGTCTAAGTGGATGTGGACTATGCTGGGTCCCTGAGCAGATTCACTTTATCAGCTCTTCCCCATTCTCCAGCTGCTGTGAGTATTGACTGTTAATCCTTTTTTAGAGGAATACCCTCTGTGAAATGGGAGCCATTTTGCTAGAGGGTTCCACACACTCACCACTCACTTCCACCCTGGGCAGTTTGTAACCAGTGACTAACAAGGAAGAACAAAATCCTGCTCAAAACAAAACCAATCATGTGGTGGACTCCCATTCCACAGCTCCTCTTAGGAGCAGGTTGAAGTAGGACTCCTGCTGCTACCATGTCCTGAGTCAGTTCCTTTCTCTGCTCTTCTGTTGTCTCATTCCTTCTCTCCTGAGAGCCCTTCAATACATCCCATGTCTTCAGTCCCTGACTGAGTCTTTGTATCTAGGGAACCTGATAAAATACAGACTGTAGTGCTGAGTGGCCTTTGGAGCTGGAATGAATCTGGAAAACCATCTGGCTCAAACGCTTAACTGCACCTCAGGGAGGAAAGGTACATATTGGAGAAACACCTATAGTCATGCACTAAGACTCCAACCAAGGTCTCAACTCTGTGTTCCTTGCTCTTCCTACTATAATCTAAGGGGCCTCATTTTGAATACAGTGCTAGAAAATACTAATATCAATATAAAAATATGAAGTCCTAAGGAAGTTCTAATTCAAGGAAATAAAACTGTGAAAATGAATTCAAATTTCAGGATCTCTTATCTCTTTCAATTCCTTCCTTCCACCCTATCCTTCTTTTCTCTCTCTCTCTTTCTGATTCAGGGCTTCAGGCAAGTGCTCTAGCACTCGGTTACATTCCCAGCCCCTGAATTTCTTGCCACTAAAATAGTATTATTTTACGAGAACTTCAGTACTGTAGCATTTCTAATCTGATAGAAATAGGTAGAAAAATAATGCATTCATTCACTTAAGTGTTATTGAGTAATTAGGATATGCACACATTTTATTAGATTCAGTGGACATACACGAATTGCTTGTTTTCAACTGGACAGAGATGGAACTTCAGGAAATCCAGCAGTTTGGGACTCACCAAGACCCTTACCAATGAGAGAGTCATTCTGGATTCAGTATCAGGAATAGATGTTTTTCTTATAACCACCGATTTAATTTGTATCATGAAGAACACTGAATTATGTAACCAATATCATCTGTGCTTTGCTGAATGCTTCAGAGACAAATATATGGCACACTACTGGGAAGTCTGCAGAATCTTGAAGCATGAATTCTAGCTGATTACCTCATCTATTTTCCTACTTTGATTTTCCTGATTAACTCATTTTTTGCTATCTCATTTGTATTTTGTAAGTTGCCTGAAATTTTTTTCTTCAACTATTTTGGAGATCATATATAAAGAAGTAAAAGTCAAAGGTACACAGTCTCTGGGTTTTTTTTTTTTTTTCAAATCAGGAAAAACTCTGTTCTAAGGTACAGGATATGATCTAATACATAGATTCTACAAATAGTGTGCCATTATTCAGCTTTCAGTTAATCATGTGTAGCAAAGATACAAATCATCTTATGATAATTTATAATCAGCTTGGGATGTTTTTAATTCAGGAGATGGATGCACATCAAGTTCCACAGCTTTCTTCGATTCTTTTGTGCTTTGTACTACATTCTGGCACTATAATAGATAATTGGTTTCTACTGCAAACCACAACTTCCTCCTCTCTAACACTCCACAAAGAAAAGATGATTAAAATGATTACGAGACCTAGTAGACTGTCAGTCAGGGCTCCGTCATGGGACAGAGGAGTGAGAACATGCGTCCTTTCTGTGCTTGGCTTATCTCACTTAATATCCTCCAGTCCCATCCATGTTGCTACAAATGATATGATGATTCCATGCATTTTGTGGCAGAATAATATCCCACTATGTATATAGACCACATTTTTGTTGGTGCATATTTATTATGCAGATGCTGGGTTTTATTGTGGCATCTTGTTACATGTATATAACATATTTTATCAATTTCACTCCCCAAGACCTCTCCTTCCTTTCCCCTCCCCCATCTCCCTGTTCTTCTTCTTCTACCTTATTGGGATCCCTTGTACTTTCATTATGTCCTTTCCCCCCCACTAGCTTTCACATATGAGAGGAAACATACAATGTTTCTCTTTCTGAGTCTGGCTCACTTCCCTTAGAATGATGTTCTCCAGTTCCATCTATTGTCCTTCTTTTATATGGCTGAATAAACTCCATCATGTATGTATACCATGTTTTCTTTATCCATTCATCTGTTGATGGGCACCTGGGCTGATTGCATAACTTGGCTATTGTGAATTGTACTGTGATAAACAAAGGTATGCATACATCTATAATTCTTTTGGATAAATACCAAGGAGTGGTACAGCTTGATCATATGGTAATTCTGTTTTTCCTGTTTTTGTTTTTTTGAGGAACCAACATACTGATTGCCACGGTGGCAGTCCTAATTTACATCCCTACCAACAGTATATAAGTGTTCCTTTCCCCCTCATCCTCACCAGCATTCATTGTTATTTGTATTTGTGATAATTGCTATTCTGACTGGAGTGAGATGGAATCATAATCTAGCTTATAATTTTCATTTTCCTGCTGACTAGAGATGTTGAACATTTTTTCACATAATGGTTGGCCAATTGTACTTCTCTTGAGATGTGTCTGATCAGACTATTTGCCAATATACAGATTGGGTTATTTGTTTATTTGTTCACATGTTAAGTTGTTTGATTTCTTTATATATTCTGGATGTTGATCCTCTGTTAGAAGAGGAGCTGGAAAAAAAATTTCTCCATTTTGTAGGCTCTCTCTTCACTCTGTTCACTATTACTTTTGCTATGTAGAAGCTTCTTAATTTGATGCAATCCAATTTGTGGATTAATATTAATTTCTTAATATTATTTCCTAAACTTTGGAGTTCTATTCAGAAAGTCATTGCCTGCATCTATATTTTAAGTGTTTCCCCTGTGTTTTCTTCTAACAGTTATTAAGTTTCTGGTCTCATACCTTTATGCATTTTGAGTTGACATTTGTACAGGTAAATCACATTTTTTTATTTATTCATCTGTTGACAAACATCCTGGTTGATTCCATATCTTGGCTGTTGTGAATAGTGAGTGCATTGAATATATGAGAGAAGGTACCAAAAAATGATCTTTGAAGAGACTGACATGCTCATTAATCTGATTTGACCATTACACATTATATACATGCTTTGAATTACAATACTCTGCTCCATAAATAAGTATTAATATTACATGTCAGTTTAATTTTTTTAGAAAAGATATAGAAACTACATGGTCATGTGAACAGGGGCAGTTTATCAGAAGAAGTATTAACAGAAGATTAGAATAACAAGAGTTTGAATAGTAAGAATTAAAGAGAACTCAGAAGAATACAGCAATAGCAGATGTAAGAAGCAGCTACTATGCCTGGGGCTGAGATACAGGGACTACGGAACAGTCTCCTCCCAGCCTCAAGCCCAAGGGCTGGAATTCCATGGCTTGTTGGAAGGTGGGGAATTGCTGAGGTACCTGTATGAGGGGACTGTGGGCAATCTGCTTTCTGATGTGCTGAAAGGAGCCAAACACAGGGAGGTGTTCTCCTTGGAACTCATAATAAAGTTGACCTAGGGAATGGCAGGGAAGGATGTTCACAGAGCTGCCTTACTGGTGGCACATCATTGGAGACTGTCAGAGGAGATGCCAGGGGAAGCTGTTGACCAGTAGGCACTGCTGGCTGCTATATGCTGTAGAAACTGAGCGCTGGAGAAATCATCCTCTGCAGAAGTTAAGTGCTAGAAAAGCCTCATTGTGCAAAAGCCTAGTGTGGGACACACTAAGTGGCATCCTACAATGTTTCAGGTTCAGATGTTGTTTAGCTCTGGTAAGGCCAACAGATCAGGAAAGTATGACCATGGAAGACAGTTTGCTATGCTCACAGATCCCTTCAGAAGGGGACCTGCAGCACCACTAGGGAACCACATGGGAGAATACTTGGTTCAGTCAGAGACTGACAAGAGAGCTGTGGGCATGATTTGGGTGGGAAGGAATGTAGGAGGCAGGGTAAGCAGGCTTAGGATTAGCTATTTTGATAATTACACTTCGCTTTGAGCACAGGTCTTTGGTTGTCTTGCTTTTGGTCTTGAATGACTAGAGCAGAGGGATAGTGGCCCAGAGTGAAGCCCAATTAAGGAGGTGGTTGGAGACATGGACTCTGGATTGGTTAGTTTACATTTTTAAAGCACTTGCAGTTGAGTTATTTACCATCTTGAGGAGTTGGCTGGTCCTGAGAGGGTCAGTCGCTCCAGGGTCAGCAAGGCTCTAATTGTTCAACCATTAGAACACAGACAATACAAGACATGGTTAGTATATGTAGAACTCTAGCATGAAACATAACATGTGCTTAGGGTTAGGGTTAGGGTTAGGGTTAGAGTCCAGTACTGCCGTGCAAGAGGCAAACAACCCATTTTACCCCTGGTGTTTCTCCAGCGCCTTCTACTGACGAGGATTCACATTGTGCCAAGTGGTCAGGGAGAAATATTCACAAAGTCCACCTCAACTCTCACAGAACAGTTAAAGAAGGATGGATTTGGAGCAGAGATGCAATACATTGATAACTGGCACAGAGTCCCACAGACTTACAGGATTAGAAGACACACTGAGGTCATCAAGGTGGTTTTGTGCTTCCAATCCTCATTCCACTTGATTGAATTTTCTGTGTAAGATCCTATCATGCACTACTTCTACAGGTGTAGACACAAAGAAAGAAAACTCTACATTTTAAGCATATTTCTATCCAAAGTCTCAATAATATAACAAGGCTTTCTAAACAAATATGACTCAGGACCACTGACAATTTCAACGACATCTTCCTAAGGATGTGATTTGATCAATATGTAGGTATTGTTTAAAACAGTCATTTCCAAACACTTGGTGCTGGACTAGGTGCATAAAATTAACTTGGGTGCCTCTTTGAAAATTAATATTCCTTTTCAAGAGCAATTTTGGGTTTCAGAAAGTACAGAGAGTTCTCATACACCCCATGACACCATCCCCCTTCCTCACATTTTCCTTGTTATCAACATCTTGCAAACCTTTCCCTAACCTTTTGGCAGCCACTTATATTTTACAGTCTCTATAGTTTGCCTTTTCCAGCACATAATGTAGTTGGAATTATATAGTATGTATCCTTTCAGACAGGCTTCTTTCACTTAGCAATATGTATGTAAGATTTATCCATGTGCTGTCATGATTCAACAACTCATTTTAGTGCTGAGTAATACTCAATTATCAGGATGGACCACGATTTTGTTTATCCATACCTACTGAAGAGCATCTTGATTGCAATCAAATTGTGGCAACTATGCTATAAACATGTGCCAACTTTCATAAACATTTGTGTGAAGGTTTTTGCCTGGGCATGTTTTAATTTCATTTGGGAAAACACCAAGGTATGTGATTGCTGGACCATATTTTAAGGCTGTATTTAGCTTTGTAAAAAACTGCCAAACTGCCTTTCAAAGTTGCTGTACCATTTTGTATTCCCACCAGCAATAAATGAGAATTCCTGTTGCTCCCATTCTCATCAGAATTTGGTTGCCAGTGATTTGGATTTAACCACTGTAATAGGTGTGCTTTGGTATCTTATTGTTTTAATTGCAATTTCCCTGATGACATATGAAGTGTAGCATATTATCACATGCATATTTACCATCTGTATAGATAGTTTTAGTAAGGTGTCTGCTCCAAACTTTTGCAACATTTAGAAATCAGGTTGCTTTCTTATTGTTGAGTTTTAAGAGTTCTTGGTATATTTCAGATAACAATTTCTCATCAGACACATGTCTTGAAAAATTTTTCTCAGAATCTGTGGCTCATTTTGTCATTCTCTTAAATTGTGTTTCAGAGAAATTTTTCATTTTAGTATGGTCTATCCTGCCAAATTTTTCTTTCAAGGATTATGCTTTTCGTATCATGTCTGAAAATTCATTGCCAAATGCAAGGTCATCTAGGTTTTTTTTCTTCAAAGATAATATGCATATTGATTTTATAACCTGCAGCCAGTGATGTTCTGGGGGAAGTTTTAATTATCAGCTCTCTGAAGGGGGAAAAAAACCATCTTGTAGCACTTTCTGATCTCTGTGGCATAAATCTCCCTACTCTGGACAATTTCAAGCTGCCGTGTTGATATCGCCAAGTACAGAATTGGGAAGGGATGCTCACAGTTGGCTCTACTGAATCCAGTTTTGCCAACTCCAGCATATTGACTACCTGGTACCTGATAATTTGAAGTAAGTACTAAAGGTTTTGTTTTTTTTTTTTGCCTTTGCTGTTTTTCTGTGAACTGTTCATTTTTTTTTCTTCAGAAAATGAGTTGTGAGAATTTTTAGAGGTCTGGGGAGAAGGTGTCATATTCTAGAAAGCATCTGGGGGCATCACAAGCCTGGTGTCAGAGGGCTTTACACTACTGAGGTACAGTAAATTTGAACTACATGCCAGAGAGCTCACTCCCTAGTGAGCACTTCTTGGAATACTTCAGTCTTCTTCCCTCTCTGTTCTGGGCCAATGCAAATTTCCTGCAGCCCTCTGACGCTGGAGTGTGGCAGGAGATATGTAAGAACATTGAGGTCGTAAGGTCTGAGCCTGCTCACATCCTCTATCCTCCTTGCCTTAGTTTCTATGGATGCTTTAAGAAATTGCTGCAAACTTAGCAGCCTGGACAATATAGAAGTCAGGAGTTGTAACACAGGTCTCACTGGGCTAAAATGCAAATACATTCAGGGCTGCTTTTCTTCAGGGGGCTGTAGAGGAAAATCTGTCTCCTGATTTGATTGGCAGCTAGAGGCTGCTGTGCTCTTTGGCCCATGGCCAGGAGTCCTCACATGGCAAGACTCTTGACACTGACTGCCCTTCTGCCCCCCTCTGCTGCTTCTTTCTCAACTCCTCTTCCCAGTGACAAACTCCCACTCATTCATTTTTCCAATCTGCATCTCAACTTGTCTCTTCCAGATTCAGTCCCCCTGGCTTGGTCAACTAGGGTAACCTCAAACTGGCCTGTTTGTCCCCAGCCTTGCCGCTCTGACAAGCCCCTGCCTACCTCTCTGTCATCTCCCCCAGGCCTGGGCACATCACAATTCAGGAACACCAACTTCCTGTGTTCTACGCACACTGTGTCTCTTTTAACGTATGGATGCTTCAGCTCATACTGTTCCCTTCTGTAGTGATGGTTTCTTTGCTTTTCATTGTTGTTTTGCCATGCATACATCCTTAAATGAGAATTAAGTTCATTGTTGAACTTTGAGGAATGGCATACTATTGAATATATTCTTTTAAAAATATTCTTTTTACTTGTCAATGCACCTTTATTTATTATGCAGTGCTGAGAATTGAACAGTGCCTCACACATGCTCGGCAAGCACTGTACCACTGAACTACAACCCCAGCCCTGAATATATTCTTTTGTGCCTTATTTCTTCCAATTAAATGTTTTTATCTGTGTTATGCGTAGCTGTGGTTTAATGATTTTTCCTGGTTGTGCAGTACTCCATTGTCTGAATATGCCAAAGTTTCTCTATTCTACTGAAGATGGGTCACTTTGTTGTTGTTGCCTATTATAAACATGCTACTATAAATATTGTACATATTTTTTGGTGCAGATTCTCATTTCTCCAGACTATCTCTATCCAAGACTACAAATGCTAGATCATAGGGTAGGTGTTAACTTCCCTTTTACCACATGTCAACTATTCTCCAAAGAACTGTATGAAGTTACTACTGGTCTGCAACCTTGCTAATGCTTAGGACTGCTGGATTTTCAAAAGGCTAGCAGTACACTGGGCGTGGGGTTGTATCTCATTGTGGGTGAGAGGAATATATCCCTAATGACAGAAGTGACTGAATTCCTATTGCTTCCTCTCTATAGAATCTTTAAAGTTGTTTTGCTCTATATATTTAAGACATACCTGATATTTTTGGTACATGCATAGGGAATGTTATTATATTCAAGCAAATTAACATTTCCTTCATCTCATAGTTACTTGTTGTTTATAAGAAAACCTAAAATCTACTATTCAAGCAAAAATCCAGAATACAATATTATTAATTACAGTCCTCTGGACTTCTCCATCCTATAACTTTTTTGGTCTAATGTAAGGCAATGTAAAGCTCCAGAACATTCCCAAGTTTTCATAGCCAGGGGTTTCCTTTAGTTGCTTGGAGTGGCTACACAACACATCTACATATATGATTAGAAACTTCTTTAAAGTGACTAGACAGGAATGATCCTGGCAAAGGGAGAAAACATTTTCTGTCCTCTGGTTGAGGTGTCTGTACTAGGTCACCTGTCACTAGAGTGCTTTTTTCCGAGGGCCTCTACTTCTACAATAAAAATACTGGGTTGTCAATGGAGAGGAAATTCAGTTGGCCAGTCAAAAATGGACACAATGGTTGCTAATAAAGAATGTGTGAAATAGATGAGAAAATAAGGTGGGAACCATGCACATTTCAAACACATACACAGTTATATTCCTGAAAATAGAGCCGTAGGTTTTAGTTAATATATTTATTACAGCAGGTCTTTAGTCATTTTTGCCATGAAAATGTTTTCATGAAATTTCACAAAATCCTGTAAGCCATTAGTATTAGCTTTCTTCTTTGTATGGAGTGACACTTTGTTAATTTATGAAATATTTACAGCGTTTACAAAAAGCAAGAGAATGTCTAATAAAATTGCTTATACTTACAAAATTCATACATTATACCACTATATTTGTGATGTCTTTTGGTAGACCAATTAAGCTATGACATAAAATAATTTACAAAGATATATTTAATCTCTCTTAATTCATTGAAAACAAAACCATATTAGCTATAAATAGTCCTTTACAAATCATTGTAAAACACTGTTTTATCTCTAGCCTTAGCTTTTACAAATATACTTACTAAATGAATTAGTTCATATATCAAATAGAACTGTGCATTTAAAATTTTACTTAATACAACAAAACAAAACAAAACAAAAACCTGAAAAAGCAAACTGCCCGGTACTTCAAGTAAAAATTTGTAGAACCAGTTTTTATGCACACTTGCGGGGAGGGAAACCCAACACCATTTAAACCAAAATACATAAACATAATACTTTGAAGAATACGCTCAACAAGTGTACATCTGGGGCATTTATCTCAAAGAATGATTCTCTAGCAGTAGCTCATACATCCAAGATGGTGAACCTACATTTTGGCAGATCAGCTGCATCAACTAGAGCCATGTTTGCTGAAATATTCACCTAAAGCAGCAGGATGCACCTGTCATCCTTAAACAGATTATATATAGGGTCTGCCACAACCTGAAAACCATTTCAGAATTTTAGGCAAGCTCATGAAAGAATTTACAAAGTAGAACTGGCAAAGTGAAGGAAAAATCAAATTATATTTAACTGGGCCCCAGTAGTTTTTTTTTCAAATATAAAAATATGCTTTTGAAAATTAGGGGAAAATCTTTAATATTTCAAAATTTCAAAATAAGGAAAAACTCATCTACACAGCTATTTCTCCTTAAGTCACCATTTATGATGTTATAAAAGTTGGCAATTATTTAAACACCTTACTTTTGAATAACGCCGAGGAAGCTGAGCTCAATTTGGTTTTGGCAGTAAACCCATCTTTCACATTTGGATTCATTTTAGATAATCCAAAGCAACTATTCTAAGCAGCCTGAGGAAAATCCATTTCACCAACATATTCTTCCCCTCTGATTGAAAATAATGGCTCAATTAAGCCCACAAAATACATGTTGTATATGTAGCATTTCTATAAAGGTAAATTAAATTTAAATTTTATCGTTCCAAAAACTGCTTTTTAAAGGGGTCAGGATTTTTCAGAACCTCCTCTTGGCTCCTTTCTTCTGATTGCCATGTGTACACTGTAGTTTCTTGTAATATGTATTCTAGAAGGCACATATTCAAGAGTTTAAGATAATGTTAGTTTAAGTTCTACACGGAGGCGAATACTTTAATCTACTTTGTACAGATGCCCCAAATGAAAGTCAACTAATTCCTTTATTCAGAGCTCAAAGGCAGTGCAAGGGTTCCCCCTCAGAAGTGAGTCTGCAAATGAGACATCATTTGTGAAGGACTGGAAGGTGATGTTGGGGGATCAGAAAGCTTGGCAGAGTTGGCAAGCTGCAATTCCTCAAGTCGTTTTATGTAATCATCACGCAAAGCCAAGAGCTCCATGTAACGCTGCTCCACCGGATTTGGCTGCTGGAGAGAACCATAGACACTAGTTATGCATTAGGCTGGCTATAGCACAAGAACACATCTGCCCATATATCTGCCACAGCCACTGCCTTCTGAGGAAACCTTTCTGTCAAGGGTTAACATGCATGCATACTTGCCTTAAATACTGCATCATTCACATGTGTCAAAAGTACCCAGAACCCTAAAACACCCAGCTATTCACCACCACCACCAAGAAATAACTAATGTACATATCTCCTTACAGGTGCATTGCCATTTAAAAAAAAATCAACTTAGGCAATGTTCCGGTCTCCCATGTTACCTGTCCCAGACCCACTGCCCTCTTTTGCTCTCAATGACAACTGTTCTCCAGCTTGCATATGGCCTGCCTTCCTGTGCAGATTTGTGACACTTTTCCTCTAAGGGACCATCTTGACACAAGATGCAGCAGGCATTACTTTATACTTGCCAAAGGTTATGTCACTGGTACTACTGTGTATTTATCAATCAACATTCTGACCCAACATTTTATTTTTTGAATTCAAACTTTATGGAGTCATTTTGAAGGAATAAACCAGTAGATCTATCCTATTCCTATGCTAAGGATCATCAGTGATTTCCAGGGTTCCTCAGTAGTGATGCACATAAACAATTGTTTTTCTAAGGAATCTTTCTAGACATGGGCGATGAGAAGTAGAGTACAGTCTCCTGGACTTCACTGCCCTCAAGGTGGGGATATCACTTCCTTCTCTCTTTTGTCAGTGATACCTGGCAGTTCCTGCAGCTCAGCTTCCCCATCAGAACTTGGGAGCATATGATTATTTTTTTGCCTGCATGGGGGCTAGAGCATGGTATGTCATGGTAGTGTAGTGGATTTGCCTTGCTCTGCTCCACCATCTGTCCATGTGCTTATTGCCCATGTTAATACATGGCTGAAAGGTACAGCTCTGATGCTCCCCAGCAAGGCTGTGAATCCTGTTGGCCTCTTACCAGCTGTGTACCTTAACATCCTGTGTGCCTGTCCACCTATCAATAAAATGGGGACTAAAAATAGCATGGTCTTCCAGCATTGTTGTGAGAGTGAAGTGAGTTAAATACAGTCTGTTTTGCTACATTTCCTTTGGTGAGTAAATAGGGGATTATGCTCATAGAAAGGTGGAAGTCATGCTGAAGCATAATGTGATTCTCCCCAGCATGAGCATTTTTGAAACTTTTCTTCTGAGCTATAAATCACACACAATGCACAAATCTGAAAATGAGGAGCACAATGAATTTCTATACAAGTATGCACTTAGCTGATCAGAATCCAGGTCAAGATATACAACAGAAGAACTTCCCACAAAGTTAATATTTTCAAGCAATTGGAAACAAGCTTTCTAGAAGGCTTGAGCAACGTAGGAACACATCAAGAAAAAGCCCCCACAATCTCTCAGGTGCCTTTCTTTAGCACATGTACTGGCTTCCAGAACTGTCCTGCATTCCAGTGCATTAAACTCTGTGCTGAAACTGTGAGCAACAATGAGAAAGCTGTGAAAGCAATGTGCTGACAAAGAAGGCTGAGGGAGCGGTTTCTAGGAGCAGCACTCATGCCCCAGGCCCTGCGCTCAGAAGCAAGTATGGGCCTTGGGGCTTAAGACTGCGGTATTAGTTTCCTGTAGATGCCTCAACCAATTAATGTGAATGTGACAGCCTTAAAACAACAGCAATTGATTCTATCATTGTTTTGTAGGACAGAAGCCAAAAATTCAAGGTGTCAGCAGGGCCATATGCCCTCTGGAAGCTCTTGGGGAGAATCCTTCCCTGTCTAATCCAGCTTCTGATGGCTCCATGCCTCATGAGATCATCACTCATATCTGCCTGTCTTCACATGGCCTTCTCCTCTCTATGGCTGTGCCTCTCATCTTCTCCTCTTTGTCTTCTGAGAACACCATCACTGGTTTAGCCTTCATGGTAAATCAAGGATGGATCTCATTCTGAGATTCTAAACTTAGTTATAACTATAAGTACCCTAACTCAATGTCACATTCATAGTTTCCTGGTGGATATATCTATTTTGGGGTGAGGCGCCATTCAGCCCACTACTGATCGCCAAAGTGTGGGTCCACTCAGGCCAGGTGCAGGTGTAACCACACCTCATTTCTATTGGAATGGTTGCCTCCATTAGTGCTCTGATTACAAAGGTTCAGAGGTTTGCAGAGGTCTCCTCCTCCTAATCCTATTCTTCCCATAATCATTGCTATTTTTAGTGAGGTACTTTGCAGTGTGAGGTTTATCAGAAATGCATACGTGGCCTTAGAGTGAAAATGCTTGGTATAGCACGTAACACCCAGTAAGTGCTGCTCATTAATATCCCTTGCCCACATTTCTGTGTTCAACTGAGGGTCAGACGCTATTCTAGGTGCTCAGATCAGTGAACTAAGACCATTTTCATGGCGTTTATCTTCCAGCAGGGGGAGACGGACAAGCAAGGAACATAACAGTCCTGTGAATTATTAGAGAATGCTTGACAGCAATCAATACTAGGGATGAGAGGGCAGATAATACAGAGGAAAGCAGAGCAGAATAAGAGCGTGGGGAATGGATGGGCCACTGGTTCTACCCTAAATTGGGTGTAAAGAGTGAGTCACACTGAACAGAATTGGTGACTTTTGGGGAAAGACTCGGGAGAGATGAAGAATGGAGCCAAGTAGATACTGGAGTGTCTGGGGAAGAGCAGGGGCCAGTGTGGCTGAAGCACAGTGTGAGAGAAAGAGATCTTTTTGCAGAGGCTGAGATCAGAGAGGTCAGGGGTGGGGCAATGGGGGCACATAAAACCTCAGAGGCCAGTGTAAGGTGAGGTGAGCAACTACCTGACCAGTTTTGAATATTAGAATGGTATAGTCTGATGTCTGCTTTACAAGGACTGCCTTGGCTGCCACATTGAGGACAGAGTCAAAGGAAGCAAGGGCAGCCTACCAGAGTGCAGCCAGCTGCTAGAAAGCTACTGCCACCGTGTGGTCGCACCAGGGTGGTGTTCGGACTCCATATGTTTGGAAGGCAGAGCCCAATGGGCTCTCCTGACAGATTGCACCTGGGTGGAGTGTGAGAGAAACGGAGTCAAGGATGACTCTGAGGTTTCTGTCTAGAACAACTAGGATGGAGGGAGCTGCTATAAATTGAAATGGGAAGATAGGAGGAGGGGATCTTTGGGGGCAGGCTTCAGGAGCTCTGGATTGTAGTTTTTGCAGTCCTAACCTAACACCATTTATTGAATAAATACTCCATCCTTTCCCCGGTGCACTATGATGCCACGTTCTTACTATACCAAGTCACCACATCTACATGGGTCTGTTTCTGGGCTCAATTCGGTTCCATGTAAGTCTTGATATATAGTAGGGCAAGTTCTTTCTCAATATTTTGTCCCCAAATTGTCTCAGTTTTATTATTAAAACCTCCCCTTTTCACATGAATATTAGAATTTAGACTTAGAATTTAGTCAGTTTAAATATTAGAATCAGTATGTGATAAGCAATTAGATAAGAAAAAGAAATCAGAAGTAACAGTCATTTTTGCAGATGGTATGGCTGCATAATTAGAAAACCTGAGAGAGTAAGCTGAAAAACGATTACAAATCAAAAGATAATTCAGTCAAGTAATGGGTACAAAATATGTAGAAGTCATTAACCTAGAGATAAACAAAAACCACTTAACAATTGAAAGAAAGTGACTTTAGTATTGCACCTCAACTTTTGACCTGGAAAATGAGTTATGAAGCAAGGTGTGCCAACTCAGCTTGGTAAAGAAGACAGGTCATCAGCTAGCTACAGAAGTAATTTTAGGCTTTGAAAATTTTTCATTTTCCTTTTAAAGTCCATATACCTTTTAACTTTTCTATCAGAAATTACTTAAATACAATATAGGTCAGCCTATTAATATCTGACTATTCCTGTTCTCATCCTTTAGTTACCTCTATAAAATTTGAATGTGTTCAATGGAACACAGATTAATGGTTACACAGAATGCAGTGGTTCCTAAAGCACGGCATGAGGCTCCACTGGAGCCTAAGTTCGTACTCAGGTTATAATGTGGCAAACATAAACTTTTGCTTTTGGCATGAGTAATTTCCTCACATCAAAAGTATTAAATCTGTTTATGGATAGCTCACGAAATGGAAGCATTGGTCTTTCCATAAGCTCTGCTGAGTTGCATGTCACGGCAATGGTTGGTGGATTTTGCTTTTAAAGACATACTAACCCTGTCTTCATCAAAGATAGCAGCTCATTATGGGGAGGCGCTGTGTATTCTTTTGTGTCTTTTCAACACTGATGGTATACCATTGTGCTGTGATTATTTCAGGTGTCCAGTAACTGTTGGCATACCTTATGGGTCATATAACTAAATAATGATTTAACTTTCAAGTGCTTAAATACATTCTTATAAGTTTACATTATATAATTTCAAAAGTCGTGTAATTTTACTTCGTTCTATTTCTGTATGCAATAATATGCTACATAAGCAGATCTGTAAGAAAATCTAATGTACTTAATTCACACCTCTACTTCAAATTCATCCTTGTGCATTATAATCATCAGCTGGTGTTACTGGCTACCCCGCTAACCTGGGGGCTTCTTATGGGCGGGGACCACCTCTTTCTAATCTCTGTACTACCCCAGTGACTGACACATAGGAATATTCAGAACTAAGTGGATGGAAATACATATTACATGCCTGAGGACATCAAGATGTATGTAGGACACTTCACATTTCGAAAATTACATAGAGAATATATTTTCCTTTTTGAGTAAATGTCAATGGATCATAATATAAAGTTAAAACCTCTACCAGAGCGTGAGCATTTCTATCTGGCCCAGTTCCATTTTACTAAATCCCTTGAGAATAAAGGGGATGAATATATTACAGGAAGTTCTCCTAATGATGTGCCTTCAAAATTGATCTTTCATAAAGAGGAAAAAATAGCACCCAAAAAACAAACTTGACTTGCCACACAATTATCATCATTACCTTCATATAGTCAGAAATGAATCGCTCTAAATTTCATGAATTCCAAGGAATTTTCCAAGTACAAATAGATCAAAGAAGACTTTGTAGAGAAACTGCCAATACTTTCTAACTACCAATGATTTTTTTAAAAGCCATGATAAATACAGAAAAGGCTTATTTATGGGACAAAGAGTGCTCATTGAATAAAAAAAAATAGGAAAGGAACATGTTCTCTGTAACAGCAGTTAGGACCCTAGAAAAATCCCCATTTACCCTTTACTTGATATTCTAAACTCCAGAGCTACTGCTGAGTAAAATCCTTCAACGTGCTTCTCAAATCCCAAACTGAACAAGTCAATGTTGTCAAGCCCTGGAGCCTGTCACTTTCCAAAAGTATACACATTTCAACCATTGCCAAATTGCAAAAGCCTTTCATGCAGGGGCAGAGACCTTGAAATGAGGGTGAGTTTCCTCCATAAAAAGGGAGAAAACAGGCTGGTGTGTGCCCAGCATCTGAGTGGAAAGAGTGACCTGAGAGATACAGCAGCCACAGGACCCTGCTGCCACGGGCCCCACTTCTAGCAGGATTAAGGCCCGTGCTTGTGCCAGGTTGCGCTGTGAGAACAAGTAGTCTACCATGCCAACCCAAAGAAAAAGGGCAAACCTTTACCAAAAGCCATCACAAACACTGAGTATTTATACTGCTTAAAACAAATCAGTAAATGAAGGTCCTTCTGGGCCTCTATAAACAGGCTGTATTTTTCCTTTGGATTTTGGATGGGGTAAGGGGTAGGAGAATGGAAAGCCTAAATAAATGTCTTTAATAAAACATAGCATTTCCCTTCAAATATCTTTGTTTCTATTTTATGATTGACAAATGGCTGGCTGAATTTCCTCTCCATTGACAATCCAGTATCTTTATTGTAGAAGTAGAGGCCCTCGGGAAAAAGCACTCTGGTGACAGGTGACCTAGTACAGACACCTCAACCAGAGGACAGAAAATGTTTTCTCCCTTTGACAGGATCATTCCTGTCTAGTCACTTGAAAGTGGGCTGGGGATATAGCTCAGTTGGTAGAGTGCTGCCTTGCAAGCACAAGGCCCTGGGTTCAATCCCCAGCACCGCAAAAAAAAAAAACAACAACAAAAAGTTTCTAATCATGTATATAGATGTGTTGTGTAGCCACTCCAAGTGACTAAAGGAAACCCCTGGCTGTGAAAACTTGGGAATGTTCTGGAGCTTTACATCGCCTTACATTGGAGCAAAAATGTCACAGCATTTACATTGGCAGAAGAATTAAATTTCAAATTTCATGGTTTAGTAATTAAAAACAAATTAAGTTGCATTTAAAAACAAATGAGTTTTCAGTTTTTTCCTCATAATGCTTAAACAAACATACAAAAAACATTATCTAAGCTCAGAAGTAAACATTCAATTTCCATGGCTGTGTTTTAATAGTGCTACTTCACTTACTTGTTGCTTGATTCTGGGGTTCCATCTAATGTAGTAATTTACCCAGAGTTCCAAGTGACGCATGCTGGCCACTGGATATAAAACTCGATTTATTTCTTTTGTATAGAAAGGGTTTTTGAATTTTTCTTTATTGACGTTGATAAGTGACCATAAAGAAACTGTTCTTTCTGTAACTTTCTAGAGAGAGAGAGAGAAAGCAGAGAGCCTAAGTAAACATGCACACAATCACATAAACCATTTTGTAGCCCGTGGCAATTCAGTTGAGCATCAACTTGAATCACACATTTACATTATCCCCATAATAGCTCAAAAGTGTCAAGGGCCAGTGAGTGCTCACAGCCACTTACAGACATTTGCATAGATAATGGCCTGGCTTGAGAGCCTCGATTTCTGCCTGAAGACGGGGTGCAGGATGCTGCACCATTAAATGCAATTCACTGACCTAAGAAGACTATTCCTGGCGAGGTAAAACATTTATGAGCAGGTGGGCGGTATGCTCTTTTTAATTCAATGAAAAGAAAAATAATCCTAAGATCCCACTGACTTTTAAAATTTTTGTTAGAACTACAAAATCTAACCTGTGTCTACTTGACAGCAGGCATTTGGACATGAAGTCATCTTATTTTAATCAACCATCCAGATGCTTAATCCACAACATATTGACATGCAGACATCTGAAAACATCTGGATAACTGACCACAAAGTCACTTTTTAACCTGGTATCCATTAACTTATAAAAATATTCATATTTTCATTGTTTTTTATTATAGTTTTTTTTTTTTACCAAAATTTGAACATCAACTTGGGAAAAAATGAAGCTGGGAAATTAAAAATTTAATTTTTAAGAATTTGATTTTAATTAATTTAAAAAATTTTAATTAAAATTACCAACGGTGAAATTTTAAGTAGTTCTTAGTAATGACTTCAAATAAGGAAGGACAAATAAACTAAATCTGAAAACTAAAAAGAACACCCCCAAAATAAGTGACTTAAGATTCCCTTGGTTTAGGTATTTCATTAATGGGAATGATAATAATGATAGCATCATTTTGCCTTCCTCTGAATATACCTAAAACTTCATTTGCATATTTCTGGTACCAAAATTTATATTGCATTGTGTTTATTTGCATTTTGTTTTTATTTTTATATATGCACATAGTTTAAAAAGTCAAATAGTTCAACAGTATTGATATGTCTCGTACGTTTCTCTAGAAGCAATTTTATTTTTTTCTTAGCTTTATTAAGATATAATTAGCAAATATAAATTGTAACTATTTAGGTTATGCAATTTATATTTGATTTTTAATCTTTTTGACAGTACGAGGGATTGAACTCAGGGGCACTCGACCCCTGAGCCACATCCCCAGCCATTTCTTACATTTTACTTAGAGAAAGGGTATCACTAAGTTGCTTAGGCCCTCGCTGTTGCTGAGGCTGGCTTTGAACTTGCAATCCTGTCTCAGCCTCCCAAGTCACAGGGACTACAGGTGTGTACCAGCATGCCTGGCTGATTTTTAATTTTGTACATTTATGTTTTTGAGACAGGATCTCACTATGTTGCCTAGGCTGGCCCTGAATCCTAGACTCAAGTGATCTTCCTGCCTGAGCCTCCCAAACTGCTGAGACTACAGGTGTGTGCTACGTTGCCCAGCCAATATGATGTTTTGATATGTGCACACTGTGAAATAATCACCACACTCAAGCTAATTAACGTATAGGTCACCTAACAGTTACCATTTTTCTGTGGTGAGAACACTTGAGATCTACCTTATTAACCAATTTCAAGTCTATAATTATGCTATCATTAACTGTAGTTACCAAGCTGCACATTAGGTCTCTAGTACTACTCATCTCTAAACTGACATTTTATACCTTTTGACCAGTATCTCCTCTTCACCCCTACTCACCTCAAGCCCCTGGTAATTATCCTTCCACTCTCTGTTACTATGGGTTCAACCTGTGTTTAGATTCTACACATTAAAAAAAGATCCTACAGTATTTTTTTCTGTGCCTGGTTTATTTCACCTTAACATAATGTCCTCCAGGTTCATTCATGTTATTGCAAATGGTAGGATTTCATTCTGTTTTATGGCTGAATAGTATCCCACTGTGTATATGTACCACATTTTCATTATCCATAGATGGATACTAAGGTTGTTTTCATTTCTTGGCTATTGGGAGTCGTGCTGCCTCAACATGGTAGTGCAGATGTCTTTGATATATTGATTTCATTTCCTCTCAATATATACTTAATAATGGGATTGCTGGATTATACAATTGTTCTATTTTTACTTTTAAAAAAATCTGAATCTTGACATTTTTAACTGACACATAAAATTGTACATATTTATGGGGTTCCATGTGATGTCTTGATATACATGTATGAAGTATCACTGTTGATATCCCCTCTGCCTTGCTCTATTCAGGCTTACTGTTACTGTGAAGTGCATAAACATCAGTTGCTTCCAGAGAAATGGTGTAGCACGGGAGGCATTCGTGAAGCTGTGTGTGTTCAAGAATATATATATATGTGTATATATATATATACATATATATATATTATTTTTTTGCAGTGCTGGGGACTGAACCCAGGGCCTTGTGCTTGACAGGCAAGCACTGTACCAACTGAGCTATATCCCCAGCCCCCAAGAATATTTTTATTCTACCTTCACATTTGGTTGACAGTTTGGTAGCTACAGGAAGCTAGGTTGAAGTCATTTTCTTTTAGAATTCTGAATGCAATGCTCTACTGACGTCTTACTTTCAATACTGTAATTGAATAATCCAAAATTTTCCTTATTTCTGCTTGCAAATACAGGTTGAGTATCACTTATCCAAAATGCCCAGGACCAAAATTATTTTACACTTAGGATTTTTTCCGGATTTTGTAATATCTGCATATACATAATAAGGTACCTTTTAGAGATGGGATCCAAATCTAAACATTTATGTTTATATTCATGCTTAAATACACTTATGTTTCTTATGTACCTAATACACAAAGATTAAAGGTAGTTTTAGATAATATTTTAATGTGCCCCATGTTTTGACCATGGTCAGTCACATGAAAATAGGTGTGAAATTCTCCACTTGGGTCATGTCAGTGCTCCAAAATGCTTCAGATTTTGGAGCATTTCAGATTTTGGATTAGAGAAGCTCAGCCCATAACTCATTCATTTTCTCTCAGGGAAAACTCTTTGTCCCTGATGTTCAGAATCCTAAGATGTGCTTTAGTATGGGTTTCTTTTCATCCACCCTGTTTGGCACTTGGTGAGCCTTTAAAATAACTTGTCTATTTTGATTCTTAGAAATAGTCTTACAGCCGGGTGTGATGGCACACACCTGTAATCCCAGCAGCTTGAGAGGCTGAGGCAGGAGGATTGCAGTTTCAAAGCCAGACTCAGCATGGGCAAGGCGCTAAGCAACTCAGTGAGACCTGTCTCTAAATAAAATACAAAATAGGGCTGGGGATGTGGCTCAGTGGCTGAGTGCTCCTGAGTCCAATCCCCTGTTCAAAGAAAAAAAAATAGTCTTACATTATTTATTTTACTTAACGTTTTTTCATTCTGGATTCCCTATTTTCTCTTTTTCCCCTATTTCACCTATTATTTGGATATTGGACCTTCAAGACTAATTTTTTCTTCTCTCCCTTTTCCCTGTTTTTTATTTTATTTGGGGGGGGGTGTGGTGCAACTTTTCAATTCTATGGCTGTATAATGCATATTCTTTTTTTTTTTGGTGCTGGGGATTGAATCCAGGACCTTGTGCTTGACAGGCAAGCACTCTATCAACTGAGCTATAATCCCCAGCCCCGTTTTTATTCCCTATTTTCTGGGAGATTTTTTTCAACTTCATTTTCTACTTCTTCTGAATTTTTCATTTCTGTTGATATCATGAGGTTTTTTTGGATGGGGAGGCTAACTAGGGATTGAACCCAGGGTTGCTTAACCACTGAGCTACATCCCCAGCCCTTTTTATTCTTTATTTCAAAACAGGATCTCACTAAGTTGCTTAGGACCTTGCTAAGTTGCTGAGGCTGGCCTTGAATTTGCAATCCTCCTGCCTTAGCCTCTCAGGTTGTTGGGATTAAAGGCATATTTCACCATGCCTGGCTGGTATCATGCTTTTATTTCAAAGTTCTTTTCTGATCTCTGAGTATCTCTGAATGTTTTTTCCAGATAATATCTCCTTATTTTCTGATTAAAATTTTTCTTATTCTTCTGAGGATATCAGACAGTACCTTATTCTCTATGTTGCCCTTCTTCTATGTTATTTTTTCCAAGGTGGTTGTCTGCTATGATTCAAGAGTAGAGGAGTAAAGAATCCTTTGGGAGCTCTGAAATCATAAGGCTTGTCAACTGTGAACTTTATTGTAGGGGACCTCTAGTTTTTGGTATTTTTATGTCCTTCTTTTGGGGAAACTTACTTTTCCCAGAGAAAATTTTTTAAACTGAGGTAAAATTCACATACCATAAAATAAACCATTTAAAACTGTAGAATCCAGTGACTTTTAGTTCATTCACAATGCCATATAGCTATCACATCTATTGAGTTCCCAAACATTTTCCCATCACCTCAAATGGAAAGCCCATGAAACAGGCATTCCCTATTCTCCCCTGCCTCCAGCCTCTGGCAACTAATGTGCTTTGTGTCCCTGTGGGTTTACCTATTCTGGAAATCCCACACACATGGAATAGTATTTTATGTAATCTTTTGCATCTGGCTTCTTTTTCCTTTGAATAATGATTTCAAGGTCCATCCTGTGATATGAATATTCCCTTCCTTTTTATGCTGAGTAATATTTTATCACATGGAGATATCATGTGGTATCACATGGAGATACCACATTTTGTTTTATTGATTCATCTTGAGACATTTGGGTTGTTACATTCTTTTCTCTATTGTAAATAAATACATGTGTATTTTTTGTTTCAACTCTTCTTTTCAGTTCCTTAGAATATATTCTAGGAGTGAAACCACTGGGTCATATGATTTATTTGGCTTTTTGAGGAATCATCAGTTTCCCATAACAGCTGCAGCATTTTCCATCCCAATTAGCAATTTAGGAGGGATCCACTGTCTCACCATCCTCGCCAAGAGAGATGGTTCGTGTTCCATCTGAATGATGAAGACCTGGTTCCAGAACACTGGGAGTGAGCGAAGGAAGAGAGGTGGGGCTGTCGCAGTGTAGCACTTCTTCGTGCACCCTCTCCTGGCAGGAAACCTCGTCCTTAGTCCTTAGTCTCAGAGAGGGATGGAGGGAATCTGGGTAGCTTATTCTAAACACATCTTCAAGGTGTCTTCCTCCTTTGCCCCGGACACCTATCTGGTAGAGTTCATCCTGGAGTTGTCCAGGGTTCCTACAATTCAGAGTGGCTTGGTTCTTGGCTTCTCTACTGCTGGCTTGAGATCTTGGTTTTCTCAAGCTAAATTGTTAACTCATCTATGGGTTTTCCAGCTTTTAAAAGTCTGTTGTTGTGTCTCGTTTCTCCTTTCCCCTATTCTTACAGGTTTATGACCTTTATAATACAATTCATTTTACCAACATTTTCATGGATTTTTGGGAGGGAAAATCTGCATGCCTTTAAAGTCATTCCTACTCCCGTGGGCAAAGTCAGTGTCTCACAAACTATCATCTTCTTCTTCTTCTGAGTTGTCGATGGACCTTTATTTTATTTATTTATTTTTATGTGGTGCTGGGGATTGAACCCAGTGCCTCACACATGCTAGGCAAGTGCTCTGCCACTAAGCCACAATCCCAGCCCCTATCGTCTTCTTCTTAATGCATGGCAGACTAGATATACTTTGGTGAGCCTTTACAAAAAGATAAGGGTTTTTACTCACCTGTCTTTCTCGAGCAGATTCACAGTTGAATAGAAAAGTACCGAATCGGCAACTGTATAGATGATCCAAAATCGTAATCAAAAACTGTTCATTGAATTCAAAAGCTGTAGGAAACTAGACAAAAACAAATAAGAAAGCAAGGCATGAATGCATGAGACTAATATTTCATACAACTGAAAAGATGCATGGTAGGAGGAACATGGTAGATGCTGTTACACTATTGGGTTCTGGGAAGGACAGCAGGGGCTGTGCTTTACACAGGACTGAGACCTTTCAATAAGTGTCAAGTAAAGGCAGAAGATGAAAAGGTGTCATGAGGTTCATTTTCTGTATTTTCCTGGGCAGACAGGGTAATTGAATTCTTTAAGGGATTAGCAGTTAGAAGACATGCCTACATCTAAATGCCCATGTAGAATGCATATAAAAGACAACTTGGTAATGTCAGTTACATTGATCTTCCACTAGTAGAAATAATGCAGATAAAAGTTAAAGTTGAAAATTTTTTTATGGGGGATTCCAATAAAAAATGAACCCCTGCATACACATCACTTGTATTCAATAATTATTCACATGTGGCTAATCATGTTTCATCTCTATCTCTGTCTTGCATATTTTGGGGGCAAAGCCCAGATATTGGGTAACAAAATACTTAATTTAAACATTAAGTTGATTGTATTTTCATCTCATATAGTCCTTACCTGTTTTGACATCTGCCATACACAATCAATAAACTGAAGAAAAATAGGAGATCGGTCAGCATCAGCGTGATTTTTATCACCATGACCTATTCTCTGAAATGAATTGGTGAAGATTTGTTTAATTCACAGGTATAAAACTGAGAAAGCAGATGAGCTACAAAATCTGACTACACAACTCAGCAATATGTCTTCTAAATGCCAAGTTTATCAGATAGTTAATAGCATATATTTCCATGGAAACATAAATAATAGAAGGTTTCATAATAATGGAAATTAGGTATACAAACTTCTATAAAGTACCACTAAAAACTGGTGAAACGTCATAATCCTATGTTATTAATAAAATTATTCTATATAATTGCAGTTTTGTAGAAGTTGTGGACAGCTACAGATAGAAGAGAGGACAGGATTACCCTGAGCAGTGTGGTAGAAGATATTTAATGTAGTTATTTCTGTCATAAAAGGACCAAGTCCAAAGTTTCAAGGCTTGAAATCATGTCCAAAAACTATGATCTTCAGAATTAAAACTTTTTGCTCTTACAGACAAAACCAGCAACTTTACAATGCATTCATTTACTAAACCACAATGCTTTCTACTTGAAGATGTTATTCATACTATTGTTAAAATGTGGCTGAAGGCTAAAAGGTTACAAAACAGTGCTCTGAAAGTGGGATCTCTGGGTTCCCTTCCTGAGAATCAGTGGAGAGCTGGTTAAAAACACTTATTCAAAGGACATCATGAAGAAAGACCTGAGAATACGGATTTTAAGAGATTCTCTTGATGATTTACAAATGTATATCAGAGAATAATAATAAAAAGCCTCAAGTAAAATCTGGCATTTCTATGAAACATATTTGGCCTTATTAGCTATAATATTAGTTTAGAGTAGACTGTCATCCTATTGTCCCTTTTTTGTGAAATTTCAATTTAAACATTTCTATGCAGACTCTATTACTTTCAAGTGAAACTATAAAGAGTGCAGATGGATAAACATGTCTCTTAAAACACTTTTTATCAACCTAAGGCATCACACATTTTCAAACCTGTGAAGTGTTTTTTATTTACTTTTTTCAGATTTTCATTTTTGTACTGAATATGTGGCTTAGCAATTACTGTTTCAACACCAAATGACAGTGTTTGGCTTTTTAAAATAATAGTTTTATTGGCCAGGCATGGTGGTGCATGCCTGTAATCCCAGTGGCTCGGAGGCTGAGGCAGAAGGAGTGCAAGTTCAAAGCCAGTCTTAGAAACGCAGCAAGGCCTTAAAGCAACTTAGCGAGACCCCATCTCAAAATAAAAAATAATAAAAAGGGCTGGGGATGTGGCTCAGTAGTTAAGTGCCCCTGGGTTCAATCCCCAGTACACCTCCCCAAAATTAGTTTTATTGTTAACTTACAGATGCAAATTTATGTCCAAAACTGATCCATTCTTTTTGCACAAGTATTTCAAATCCTTCGATGCTCCTGTAGTAGCTATCCAACATCAGCATGGCCAGGGATGTCAGCTGAGCAGTCCTGTCCCATCCATCACTGCAGTGCACAAGCACTGAACTCTTCCCTGAAGAAACTTTGTCTGCAACTTGAATGGCTCCTGTTAGAACGAGCTGTCAGAGAAAAATATGTAAGTCAGTAGGCAGCACTAAGATACTGCTTCAATTTAAAAGTGTGATGTTTTAACTAAACACAAATTCCTGCTTTAAAATATCCATCAGTGTCTAGAACAGAGTGAAGAAAATGGACCACTGGGAACTGTGGGATATGTTTATTTTCCTCTGTCTACAGAGACTACATTTTGGTGTGTATAGATGTTAAAAAATAAAGCCATACTGCATTTTGACAGTATTTTCATGAATGTAACTGAATAGTTTACCACAGCTGCCATTAAAGAGTACCAAAAACTGGGTGGCTTAAATAATAGGAACTGATTGTCTCACTGTTCTGGAGGGTGGAAGCTGGAGATCAAGGTGTCAGTAGGGACATGCTACCCTCTGCATGCCTCTCTCCTAGCATCTGGGAGTTCCTGGGTTTGTGGTGGCATAACCCAAATCTTCACCTGGCATTATCCCTGTGTGCATGCCTCTGTGTCCAAATCATCCCTTTCTCTTTTTTTTTTTTTTGGTTCTGGGGATTGAACCCAGGGACACTGGGTCACAGTGCCACTGAGCCACATCCCCAGCCCTATTTTGTATTTTATTTAGAGACAGGGTCTCACTGAGTTGCTTAGGGCCTCACTAAGTTGCTGAGGCTGGCTTTGAACTTTCGATCCTCCTGTCTCAGCCTCCCAGGTGCTGGGATTACAGGCATGTGCCACCATGCCTGGCGTAAATCATTCCTTTTTATAAGGACACCAGTCATGCTGAAGTAGGAACTTATTCATTTAAGCCTAATCTTTTAAATCATCAGAAGATTTACCTCCAAATAAAGTTGTCCTTTGAGGTACTGGGGGTGAGGACTTCAACATATGAATTGCATGGGTACCACTCAACCTATAATAGTGATGGTAATAAATGTAAAGTCTGTTCTAGATCTTAAAGCCTGATATAATGGAAATAAGCTCTTGGCCTTTGAATTGCCAAATAATGGCCTCTTATTTGGCTTATAAACAGTAGAATACTTATTCTAGAGATAAATATTTAATTGAAATTTAAAGGTATGTATCTTAAAGATAAAAATTTAGGACTTGAAAAGCACCACTAAATTTTATGAATTACTGCTATGATGTCATTTTTTGATGATGCAGTATGATAAGATTTGGCAAATTTATACAATTTTGATTTCATCACCATATTCCAACTGTAGTACTCCATCACCCCCAAAATTTCCTTGTACCATCTGAGGTCAATCCATGCTCCTGCCCTCAGCCCCAGATACCCACTGATTTGCTTCTTGACTCTACCGTTTTGCTTTAATAGAAATTTCATGTACAGGGAATCATATGCTATGTGGCCATTGTTGTCAAGGTTCATCCGTGTTGTAGCACGGAATGGTGCTTCCTTACTTTTATGGCATATAATATTCTAAGGTATGGAGAGACCACATGTTACTTATCCATTCATCAGCTGAGGTACATTTGGTTGTTTCTAGTATTTACTTATTACAAATAATGGTGTTGTGAACTTTTGCTAACCTGTTTTTGAAAGGGCATAGTGTTTTCATTTTTCCTGGGTAATAGCTAGGAGTGTGATCATTGGAATCTATGGGAAATAAATGTGTCATTTTCAAAGAAATTGATGAACTATTTTAAAAAATAGTTGTACCACCTCACATTCCCACCAGTGTATGAAGGTTCCATCTTTTTATGTGCTTATCAGCCATTTGCATATATTTTGTCATTCTGAGTTGTTTTTTATTTGTTTGGTATTTTCTGGTACTGGGGATGGCAGTACTGGGTGCCAGGAACTCTTGGCAAGCACTCTGCCCCTGAGGTACATACCTATCCCTTTTGAAATTTTATTCTGGGACAGGGTCTAAGTTATCCTTGCTGGTCTTGCACTTGTGATCTTCCTGCCTCAACCTCCTGAATAGCTGGGATTTTAGGCGTGTACCACTATGGCTGGCTTAAGTTGAGTATTTAAAAATTTATTCCACAGAGCTCCCAAAATTCTAACAGCCATGCTTAGATATGTATTACTGTCATTTTTAACTAATTCAAGGAAATTGAAATACTCATTTTTTAAAGTAATTCAAGGAAAAGTCAGATCATGTGAAAGATCTGACATGCAGAGAATTTTAAAAGAAATGTAACTTTATTATTTTTACATAAACAATAATGAGAGATAAGTGGGCAAAGTGGTGCGGAGAAGGAAAGGTTAGGGGTCCTAAGTATGACAGGCCATCAATTACTTGTACAAAACTCATTGCTTCTGAAATGTCTAGTGCAGTCCATTTCTTTGAGCATATTAAGTATTCTCCATGCAATCCTGTTTACAATTTTAATTTGAGGTACTTCTGAAAAAAGGACTGTTGAGAAGCATTTTTACAGAGTGCAACTCTCGCCCCACATACTTCTCTCACAATAAAAAAGGGACTCAATCTCAGTTACTTAAAAAAATTAGATATTTTCCAATGATGTATGAATTCTCAGAATTACTTCTGACAGGAATAATTACAGTTATCTAAAGAAACTTAAATTTTGGTTTTTAAAACACTATTACTGAAAATGTCAATAACCGGATAGACTTGTGACTGGTGGGAAGAAATGACAGGCACCAAGCAGTACGAATGGCTCTGGGGCCACAGGACTGTATCTGAAACTTTATTCCACCACTTTGGACACTCAGCCTTTAGTCTAATCACCTAGCTGAAGTGTGTTTCCAACACAGGGAGAGGAAGGGTGCCTGTACTTACTTATCTTGGATTAAAAGGTGATCCCTCTCAAAGCGTTGATGTTGCGCATACAATGTTGCACGTACATTCAATGACTCCTAGTAATCAGATGGCTGCCATCCAAGCAGCACAGGTAACGTGTCACTTTAAAATAGGAAGGAGCACTACAGGGGAAGAGCACTGAAAAGGAGAAGGGGGAATACAAGCTCCAGACACCACAGACTCCTTCTTTCACCCTACGGGGGTTCTGTCAGTGGAATGGAATGAAGATTTGGGAGGTGTGTCAAGGGTGGTGGTCTTCTCAGTGAAAAAGGCTTGTCCTGAGGTCATGCACTGAGTGGTGGGACCATTTCCCCAGAGTGTAGGTCAGTGATGGCCTAAGCATGCCTGTCACATTCCCAGCAGGGCTGGAGCATAGAGTGGGAGGCTGAATGATGTCCAGGTCTTAACCCCTAGAACCTGTGAATACTACCTTACATGGAAACAAGGACTTTGTAAATGTGATCAAGGTCATTTTGAGATGGAGAGACTATTCTAGATTATCCAGTTGGGCCTAAATGATGCAAATTCTGATAAGAGCGAGATGAGGGAGATTTCACACAGACAGAAGAAGAAAAGGCAACAGGATCACAGAGGGGGAGGTTGGAGGGATGCAGCAGGAAACCAAGGAATATTACAGGCCACAAGCAGCTGCAAGAGGCAGGGAACAGATTCTCCCTGAAAGCTTACAGAGGGAGCACAGCACCAAGTGTCCCAACTCATCCCCCTGCAAGGCCCAGCCCAGGGCAGCCCGTGTGTCTACTTCACTGATGCTGAGAAGCTGCACTGGGTGTTGTTATGCATGTCCAGCTGGGCTCCCTAGACTCCTCAGATCTCCTCTGGTTTCATTATAGGATGGTGACAGTTTAAAAATTTTCCCCCCTAACTATAGATAAAACTATAAAATCTGACAGGGATCTTTTACAACATTTTCCCCATTTCTGAAGTCCTAACTTCCCATCTTCCTCTTTTGCAGATGTCCTTTCCACCTCATTTCCTCAGGCGCCTGAGCTGTTGATTACTGCCTTTCAAAAATGCCTAAAGTGAATCTTTTCTTTTGTCTGCAAAACAGGCTGAAGCTTCCCAAGACTTGAAATGCCCTTCCCATAATGACATGATCCTCAACCCCCAACTATCTGACTTTTTGAAAGAACAGTCTATGTTCACTACCAGTACTTGTCAACTGTTGCCACCACTTCATTGTTAGACACCCATGAAGGTCTACTTTCAAAGTCATCAAGGATCTCCCCAAACTTTGAAGTATCACTGACCCTTTCTTCTTAGGTCCTTTCTTGACATTCCAATACCTTCTTTTTATTTCCTAATATCTCTCATGTGCCTCCTTCACTGAGCTCTTCCTGTTCTGAATAAGAACATGATCAAGGCACTGTTACAAGGATTCTGATCTCATCCATCCTCTCCCTCAGCATCCATACTCAAGGAGGTAGGTCCTTGGGGGCATGCCTTTGGGGTATTTATACTGTCCTGATTAGGCAGAGTTCTCTCTTTCTCTGCCTCCAGATACCATGTCTGGACCTGCTTTCCTCTGCCACATTCTTCTACTATGATGTCCTGCCTCACCTTGGGTTCAAAGGACTGGAATCTGCTATGGACTGGAACCCCTGGAACTGTGAGCCCCAAAATAGATCTTTCCTCCTCCAGTTGTTCTTATACGGTCTTTTGAGCACAGTGGGGGGAAAACTGACTAAAACACTTGACAACATCTTGTGTCTCTGTGCCCTTCTGTAGTCCCCTCGTCCCTGCACTGGCCATTATTACCCCCATCCCTCCACTCTTGAGAAGGTTCTGTTTTCTCTGTCTTCATGTTCTCCCCTCTCCTGTCTATTCTATGAGCAGCTGTCAGAACATTTCCTGAAGAACATTTTCTTAAAGTACATTTCTATTCCCAAACCTCAGAAGTCTCTGCATAGTCGAGGTTGACAGTCAAGGCTTCCTGACCACATCTCCAGGCCACCTCCTTTCACAGAAACCCTCACTCTCCTGCTAACTCAGTCTCAGCCATTTCTATTTCTGGGCTTTTGTCTTGGCTGCATTGTTTTTCTAGGATGCATTCCTCTATTCCTCTGCTTTCTTCAAGGACCAGATCAAGTCCCACTGAATTCCAAGTGGCTTGTTCCTTCCATTGACTTTGATGTGAAGGCCCATTTGGTATGGAACACATGGTACACTAGAAGTAGAACATTATGCTCCTCAACCACATATGAACGTCCTTCGAGGCACAAAATTCATCTTCTCCTTGTTCCCATTAACAGGGTCTTAAATAATAAGCACATGATCCCTGCCCCCACTTTTTTTTTTTTTTTAGTACCAGGGATTGAACCCAGGGGCACTCAACCACTGAGCCATGTCCCCAGCCCCTTTTCATTTTTTAAATTGAGACACGGTCACACCAAGTTGCTGAGGCTGGCCTTGAACATGCGAGTCTCCTTCTCAGCCTCCGGAATCCCTGGGATTACACATGTGCACCACGGCATTTGACCATATGATCCTTTTTATAAAATAAACATTTTAATTTTTGAATACTTTTAGGGTCTGGTGATGTAACTCAGTGGTAGAGACCTTGCCAAGCATGCCAAGGGCCCTAGGTTTGATTCCTAGCACCTAAAAATAAATAATAAATAAGTAAATAGTTTTACATGTATAGAAAACTTACAAAGGTACTATAGAAAGATAGAAAGTTCCTATATATTCAGCCCAATTTCCCCTCTTACTGACATCTTATAGTACACTTGTTATAACTACAGTGTATCATGTAATATCATGTTTGTCACAACTGGACCAATATTGATATACTGTTAACTTCTTCTTATTAATAAGCTTATTAACTTATTATTTTTAAAGTCCATATTTTATTCAGATTCTCTTAGTTTTCAACCTAATGTCCTTTTTTTAGTTTCAGAATCCCATCCAGGATACCACCTTACATTTAGTTGTCACAATTCATTTTTTTGCAATTCATGTTTTAGAATAAATTTTAAAAACTGAAAATTAAAAAGGCAAAATAAAAAACAATTCATATTAAGTAGGAAATATAATTTCACTAGAGAACAATTTATCTTAATAATTTACCTATTTGAAGTAGGCTTTTTATTTCTTTGTTTACAGAATTAAAAGGTTTCTAAAAGTGTTAGTTCCCTTAGATAGGTTCAAGTACTTTTAAGAGTAGAGGATTTTTAGGGCTGGGGGAGTAGCTTAGTGGTAGAGCACTTGTGTACCATGAGTAAGGCCCTGGGTTTAATCCCTGGCACTGAAAAAAAAAAGAGTAAAGGATTTTTGATGCTCTATCATGATAAAGAATTGGACATAATAGAAGTATAAAACCAATTCTTTAAAAATTAGTCAATTTGAGATTATTTTCAAAAAAATACTTCTTTGGAAGTCCATGGGGCCATACTTAATAATGACTAGATAATAAACTGGTTATTTTTAAGTAAACCTGCGTGAAAGAGTGAACTATTTACTACTGGCAAGAGTGAAAGACACATCTCTCCAAACTCTAAAAATAAGCTAGAGTGATGTTATAAAATCTTTAATTTAGGTAAGCAAATTATAAAGAAACATAAAACTGTCAAATGTAAAGTGTTCTCCTATTAATAGTTTCACTGTTCAATTTTTAAGTACATAAGGAATATCTCTTGTTCCATTAGACAATTGTCTTGTTTTATGTACACAAATTTTTTTTAATATACTTGCCTTGATATGTTCTAACCAATGAGTAGACTCCAAACTGGACAACCAATGAGATTCTTCTATATTAGGATAAACAATGTCTTTCACCTTTTTTAAAGATTCTCGCATAACATGAATATTATGAATGTCTAAGAAGGAAAGTTCTGCGTTATGATATACATCATCACTTTCATATCCTCCTCCTGTTGCCTAAGAAACAAGACATACAAAACAATCAGTTAGGTTTTATATTCTATTAGTAACTTGCACAAATATTTCAAGAGTTATTTTTCCTCCAAATCTCAACCCAAACCCCTCCAGTTTAAGTAATGATTGATGTGACTTGACTTCCTAACCAAGAGTAAGCCTCAATATTAGTCATGCTTTGAGTTAGAAAAAAGATGGAAGGCAGGCAATTTTCTGGGGACTCAGGATTCATGAGTCAAAATCTTCTCCAAAGTACATTGTAATTACTGGCTGTCCTTCTAGATCTGGAAAGGCAAGAGCAGGTTCTGAAAGGTCCTACTCCACCCTATCAGCTTTGTAGCTATAATAGTACTTACTCTTCTGGGGAGGTGGAAGCAGCCCAATTGAGGTGGCAGCATGCACCCCTGGCCATGTTGTAGTACTCACATAGGATGAGATAAGTTAGAGGAAGATGATGGGCTTTGGAATCAAACAGACCCAGTCCAAAAATGAGAAAACAAAAACTCAAGAAATACTATTTAAAGCGAGTGGAATTTAAGTCTAATGTACCTTCAAAGCTGCACCTTTTCTACTACCTTTTCTGCTACATCATGACTACCTCTCTGCTATGCAAACAGGAAGGACAGAGCACTGTGTGTAGTGTGCGCTCAAAAAACACAAAGTTCCCAGAGGTGAGAAGATGTCCACTACCCTCTGCAACACCTGCAAGTATTAGCTTGCCAGGGCAGGCTTTGGTTCATTTCCACAGTGTGGTGAAGAGTGTCTGTTTTCCACATTGACAGAAAGAGATATGGTGGTTTTGTTTAAGAACCTGGATATACTCTGCTTAAATGTTTGCAGATGCCATAGGACACATGGCCTCTGGCTCTTTAAGTAAAAGTTAAACAGTTCTGACACTTGCAAAGAAAGCAACATTATGCTAAGTTCAGACTGCTCTTAGGAGGAGAGCAGGGAAACACCTGCCTGGGGCCGAAGAGGAAAGCAGAAGTCCACAGACAAATGTGACTTCACTATAACAAGCCTCTTTTCTTTTTCTTTATAACAGTGGAAGGAATATGAGCTTGTATCCAGGTTGGGAAGTGACAAAGCAACCTACGATTTTGTTCTGAAGTGGGGGTAGTCACAGAGAAGGCTTCCTGCAGTAGAAGGAAGGCTCCCACTTGAACTTCCAACTTGGAGAACTATGTGGCCAGCCAGAGGCCTTCTCTAGACTTGAGGTGAGAAAACATATTCAGACAAAAGTATCTCTTTAGCATTTGCTCTAAACAGCATTGGTATAGTAAGTAGACAGTAAATCTTAGCTTTAGTGTTTTTAAAGAGCTATTAGCTAATAAATAAGTAGACAATGGACCAACTTCCTGGCCTACTGGTTATCCAGGCCTCAGGGAAGAGTGCCGGCAGAGGCATCCCTGTCATCCTGGCAGTGACTTTTGCAAATTACAGGCACAGAGTCTGGAGGATGGGGCCAGCCTATGTTTTGATAACTTTGCAAGTGTGCAATGCAATGACACATGTCAACTTCCCAGCAGAAGACCTGCTTCTCTGCAAGTGTGCCTTTTAAATAATTATGGTGGTTTTCAAAGAGATCCTTGACACTGGAGTTCCTTTCATAAAAAACTGAAAATGTTATGTGAAAAAAAAGGAAACTACACTTTTTACTCATTGCCAAAGTTTCTGGCAAATCAGACATTAATACACTTGTACTTTAATTCATCATGACGTCTTGCCACAAAAATAGAAGTGGCTTGGTGCTACATCTGAGCAATCCAAGTTTTGTTTGTTTGTTTGATTTAAAATGATGTGATATTGTAGGCTACATTGTGGGTTGCAGATTTCTAAATATCTACAAGGGAGGAACAATCAGGGTCAAAGAGAACAGCAGTCAGGAAGGGTAAAAATCAATTAGTCAAGCACAAACTGAGTTCCCCAAAGTTCAAATTCTCCAACTCTGGTTACTTCTGAAATCTTCTCTTTGGTTTTCCTTTCTTCAACAGAAACACCCCGAATGATCTAGTATAATGGTATGAAGGTTCAAGGGCCTGTTACTCCAGATGTACACAACAAGGAGATGGATATAGCTGGGGGAGGAGGGGAACCCAAGTGTGGTTTCTGAAAGAATAATCCAGAGCTCTTTAAGGCTTAGTTTTTTTTTCCTAAATATTTTGCTTCCATTCGTTCCTAGGAGGACGAGAAACAGAGGCTCATTTCCCAAATGTTGAAAGGGCACTCAAGAACTCTATTGTCATAGAGTTAATGTAATGAAGGCATTCATCTCTCACATTTTAGTATCTTAAAATATTATTTTTTTTCATTTTATTTTTATTTGTACTAATCAGTTACACATGACAGTATAATGTATTTATGCATTTTGATAACTCATACAAAAATGGAGTATAATTTCTTATTTTTGTGAATGTACATGTTGTAGGATCACATCAGTCATGCAGTCATATATGTAATGAAGTAATAATGTCTGTTTCACTCTACAATCATTCCTTCCCTCATGCCCCTTCCCCACCTTCACTGCCCTGTACCTAGTATAAAGTAACTCTATTCTTCCCTATCTCTCCCCCTTATTGTGAATATGCAGATGCTAATTCAAAATATTCTTAACACTCATTTTAATGTTACATCATATCTATTTCAGGCTAAATACATGGAAATACTGCATTTATACATATATTCAGTTCAAATTATATATGAAAGTTAATAGAAAGATAAATATATAAAATTAAGACTAATCCAAGAAGACACTTAGATAACTTCCTAAATATTTTATTATAATTCCTAATTGACTTATTTTAACTTCCTGACTGCTTTACATATAAGTTCAAAATAATTTCTAAACAAAAGGCAATTGTGGTAATAGCTTGTCTAAAAGTACACATGGGGTAGGGGGCTCCCCAGGATTAAATGTATATGACAGACATCCATGTGCAAATAATGCAGAGCTGAGCCACACACTCAGTCCGGCACACCCTAGTGGAGACAGACGTCACAGATTCCATTTAGGAAGTTGCTGCCATCTATCAGGGCTGATCAAGGACTTGCTTTGCTTTCAAGTTCTTGTTGTGTGTTCTGAATAATTGAAGATGTCATATAAATGACCTTGGAATAAGCAAAGTATTAAAGATGATGAAATTTAAGCCTACAGCTGATGAGAAACAATAAATCTGAAAGGCAGAATGAGAGTGAGTAACTCAGGTCCAGGCCCATTGTGAGCATTTGGAAGTCACAGCTGGCAATGATAGGAGGAAAAAAAGTAAAAAGGAGAAAAAAAAGGTAAAGGGACCACTTAGTGCAGAGGCAAATAGCCTTCCACCATGCAGCAGCTTCTGAGGCAATACCAGGCAGTCACTGATGTTCAGTGATGGCCCTAATCAGCTTAAGTACATTTGGCATATTCTGCTTAAGCTATCAAAAAGACAATTGACAAAGATTTGTTTGAAAATATTAAACTTCTGTGTATGTGTGACAGGAAAATTCACATGTATGGATCTGGACATTTCTTGAATTATATTAATAAGAATGCACATTTGTGTGTGCAGTTTGAATAAAGCTAAAAATTTATGATTTTAATAACTGCACCTTTCCACAATTCCTTATAGATGCCTCACTAGGTACAATGAGAGTGACAGACCACTGCCAAAGAGATCCAAAGACATTCTAACTTGCCTAAGATTCCAGACAAAACCCAAGTTCATTATAGTTCTAAACATGCCTATTTACCAAAAGTTTATTTTCATTTGATTATATATATGCATATATACAGATATAAAGTTGTAGGTGGACACAATGTCTTTTATCTATCTATCTATCTATCTATCTATCTATCTATCTATCTATCTATCATTTATATGTGGTGCTGAAGATTGAACGTAGTGCCTCACACTTGCTAGGCAAGGGCTCTCCCCCTGAACTACAACCCCAGCCCTTTCGTTTGATTTTAATCTAATTTATTAATTAAAACTATTTTCTATTTAAGGATACTAGTTTTCTTAACTATTAATTTAAATCCATATGTTTATAGTCCCAGCTAATTGGGGGGGCGGAGGCAGTAGGATTATTTGGGCCCAGGAGTCCAAGACCAGACTGGAAAACATAGCAAGACCCCATCTCAAAAAATAAAGAAATTAAAAGTAACAATAAACCCATGTGTTGATATACCATTGCAAAATCATTCAAAGAAGACACTGCACTCGATATGTGAGCTAAGTTTACATCATATCATCAAATGCACTCACCTTGTTGGCCACGGCGTTAACACTGGGTCTTGCATCATAGATTGTGAGCTTAGAAATCTGTCTATTAGTCTCCCTGATCACATCAAGATATTTCTCATCATCTTTATTTCGTTTACCGCTCATACCGACAAGAGGCTGACTGCAACGCACAATGACTGTCTTGTTTTCTGGATGAATCCATGACAGCACCTACGGTTAGTTTAGAAAGTTTAAACTATCAAGAAACCAAGTCTCAAGAAAATAATTAAAATGAAAAAATAAAACACTAACAATCATGAAGAAGTGAGTCTGCTTGCAGTTTCACTGTGTGAGTGCCCAGAAACATGTTGGACACTGAGGACTACCTGGAATCACAACAAGCAATTGTCTGACTGGTCTCTTATTAGTACCAAGAAGTTACATGTTTATCTCAAAGTTTTATCACCTAAAGGTAATAGAAAGCTTCTGATATTATTTTAATTCCATAGCTTGTACCAGATTTGTTATCATATGGAAACAACTTCAGCAAAAAGTGACAGACGAAGTAGTATCTGGTATAATGTGTTTCTCATGATACTAATGCACATACACAGGTCATTTCCCGAGGAGTCTCAATTGTAGGAAGAAGGAAATTTCAAGGAAGCAAAGATCCTGGACTGCCAAGAGAGCTGCCAGTCTCCACAATGAAGTTTGGCAGACTTCTCTAACCTTTTCGATGCCCAGCTTCCCAGCTTACAGCACATGAGAAACGAAACATGTGAAAAGACTTAAGAACACAACATCCTGAAAACTACTGGGTTGTACACCTAAGCTGGGGAATGCTCAGAGGGAAGTCAATCTCAAGAAAACTGTTGAAAATGGGGAGGCCTAGTTTCTAATGTTCTCCAGGACCACAGGAAAAATGCAATGTACAACAATTCATCAAATATTTCAAAAGAGCTACTAGAAAGGATATCAAATATTCCCAGGACAAAGAAATGATAAATGTCTGAGATGACAGGCCAGTTACCCTGATCTGATCACATTCTATACACATTTTGAAATGTCACACCGTATGCCATAAATGCATACAATTACTATGTGTCAATTAAAAAGAAATGAATATTATATATGTATATATATTGCATATGTTATGTGTATATACATATTTGTGTCCATACATAATACACATACGTGTGTATATATATATATATAGATACAAATGTGTGCTTATTTATATATATGTATATATAAAAACAGGGAGCTGGAGAAGTATGGCATGGTGTGACATAATATATGGGTTTTGTGGGCTTTGGGGTCAGGTACCAACTCTAAACTCAAGCACTTAACTCATATCCTCTCTGGCTCCCCTCTTCTCTTTGGTCCAATGGGAAGGAAAACAGTGACCACAGAGGGCTACTGGGAGAACTGCAGGAATGCCCTTAAGGTATGCAATAAACACAAACTCACAGTAGCTTCCAGAGGCAGGCCCAGCAGCTAATAAAGTCATGTCCAAAACCAAAATGAAGATACAAGAATGAAAGAAGCATAATCATTTGGGCTTGCTTAATATAAAATCAAATACCCTGACATTTCTGAAGTCACCTCCCTATGATGGCAAGTGGCAAAAACAAATGTTCATCAAAATTAATGTTTTATTATGACAATGGGCTTCTGAGGAAAGAGTATATGATAATAAGAATACTCATTCATTCTCAGAACAAATGGTGAAGACCTTCTACCATGCTAGAGACCAGTTAGACACCAGTGTAGGCCCTGCATAGAAGTGCAGAGGCTCAGGACCAGGGAGTCTCAGGAAAGGCACTGATCTGCCCTAAACCTCCCCTTCCTAACCTACAGCCTACCTCCTATGGCCCTTGTATCCAGAGTTGTGAAATGCATAAGAACAACTTTAAAAGAGCAAATTGCTACATACATGAGAGATTTACTATTTGAGAAAGTCCCTCAACAAATTTGAATTTAACTCAGTCAAAGGCAATGGCACTGTCCTCTGCCAATGCCTGCTCTTCCCCCATCACACTTTTCTCTGTGGCACAATGTTAGGACATGCCACTCCCAAGAGTTGTTTTGCCTCATAAATTCTTTAGGGGGCATTCTGATTAGATTTTTAAAAGGATGCTTATTTTAGAGTTGAATGGGTACAAATAATGCTCATTTCACAGTATTACCTACTATAAGCCCTCTTAAAGTGTATGGTACGATATTATTCTTATTAAAATTAATATTTAGAATCCACAGATAACTAAGGATATACAGAAAAACTTAGTGACTAAAAGATGTTTACCATAGTATTGTTTAAAAAGAAAAACATTTAAAAAAATCTAGATATCTCACATCCGAAACCGATTAAATAAATCATCATAGATCTACATACGAGCATATGAGTAGATCATATTTATCAATATGGAAAGGTGGTTACAAGATATTGCTAGGCAGAACAAGTAGATTGAGGTCCAAAGCATAGAAAAATTCCATTTTTTGGATAAATAAATATGCATGGAAAGAAGTCTGGAAGTATATACACCAAAATATCAGTGCTCTCACTAGGTGGCAGACTCCCTTTTGCTTATCAGTATCTTCTAAAATGTCTGAAAAATGAACATGTACTACTTATAAAGACTTCCATAAAATTAAGACAAACTTGTTTCAGAACAAAGGAATATGTATCCACTAATGGAAAAATTGATGCATTTCTACCATTTCTTTACCCAATGATGTTTTTATACTGTTTATCTTATTTATATGCAAAATAACAAGCTAGTTTTCATTCTGCTTTGTATTTTTATAAGGACTTTAAAAAAGAACTACCAGGGCTGGGGCTGTAGCTCAGTGGCAGAGAGCTTGCTTTGCATGTGTGAGGTGCTGGGTTTGATCTTTAAAACCTCATAAAAATGAACAATTAAATAATCATATTAAAAAGAACTACCAAAAACTAGTGAATTCACACTGAAGGCATAGGTTTTGAGTGAAAGCTCTGAGACTTACATTCAAGAGTCAGGTAGTTAGCAAGAATATCGGAAAGAGCCTATTACCAGGTTTAATAATATCTAATAATACGGCATTATAAATGCGTAGAGGTGATGGGCAGCATTACCTTAATATTTGTATTTAGAAAAAAATAAATTGGTGGCTACTATCCACAAAGTAAGTATAAATAATAAAATGGCTAGATAAAAAGAGGATTTTATTTGCTCTACAGTGAAGTCTAATTCATTCATTACAATGGGGACCATTGGATTGAGATGGCAGAAAGGCACAGTGGCTTAGACACAGTTGTTTCATTTCCTCTCTTGCCCCACCTCCCATGAAATGCACACACATATGTGCACACAAATCTTTGACACAGTAGATGTACAATGAACACTGAATGAATAAGTGACAAAATCCATCCACACTACCCTAATCTGGTTCTCCCTAGGGGTAAAGCATGTACCAGCAAGACAAACATGTACCAGGCTAGAGCAGGGATATGGTCTGTGGTTCTAGAAACAAGCCTGCATAACCTGTAACCTAAGCTTCATGAGCACTCATTTCTAATAAAATGAACTGAACAACGTACTTTCAAGTACAACATATAACCTGAAGATATGAATGGACACTAATAGAGAAACAAGAATCTTAAAATGTACAACTCATTTTAGTTGACGGTATACCAAAGTTTCTCACAAATATCCTTTTAAGGACAAAAAATGTCTAGACTTGGGAGTTAAAGGCAAGGTGACATTTAAACTTAATTTCTTCAACCTTTGTTTTTAAAAATCTATTTTGAAACAGAACCCAATGTAATTACTATGACAGCACTGAGACAAATATCTCTAAATTTTTAGTGAACAAAATGTAAGTAGAATAGTCTGACATATTCATAAATATTTCAGGACTAAACAGAAACTTTGTGAGTGAGGTTCAATGACCTGGTACACATGAGGTCTGGAATAATCTGTACCTGGCTAGTTCCATAGGGTACTGAGGCAGCCTGCACACATGATGAGGATGAGCTCATCCTAGGAACCACATGGGTATGTCAGAGCCTGTACTTATACACTCCACAACATAAAATAGTGAGCTCTTTCCATCATGATTCATCTGGCATTTATAAAGAGCCTGTGACAGGTCAGGTATCATGCCACGAAGAACAAAAATCACAATGAGCCTGTCCCTCCCTTCCTTCCTCCCTCCCTCCCTCCCTCCCTCCCTCCCTCCTTCCCTCCTTCCCCCCTTCCCCCCTTCCCCCCTTCCCCCCTTCCCC
>JAJEJO010000944.1:199903-279989 GCA_020662805.1 Glaucomys volans | reverse complement strand
TGCTTCAGGTAAGGCAGCATCGCTTATGCCCTCTTCCACATACAGCTCTTTACCTCAGTTCCTTCTCAACCCTTGATTTGCAGGTGTTGCCTTATAGCTTTTTTCCTGTTTGACAAGGTGCTTTGCACTCAGAAGGCACTTGATCATTATTAAATGGAATGAAATTTCAAAAAAAGTGTTTCTCTGAATAACCTGACTACCGTTCTTACAGAATAAAAGGCATTCATCAAGAGAAATGTTAACCAAAGTACTCACTGGAATTCGATTTCGGGATCTAAAAGTTGCAACCTTCTTGAGGTCATCATCTGAGGCACGATAGGGAACCACCAAAAGAGCAGGGTAAGTGTCACAGAGCTCATAACATTTATTAATGAAAGTTATTCTCCAATGGTGATTGGGCAAGCCCTGGAGAAAAAAGAAAGTCTCAATGAGCATGGCATTGACTTCATCTCTGGATTTGACTTTGGACCTCTTTTCTCCCTTCTAGCATTATGGGCACATGCCTCTTTGACTACAGGGTGATGATGACCTACCTATTATTGAAATAAGGGTGTCAAATCAAGAATCCAGACAACGTAAGAACACGAGACAAAACACTGGTGGTTTCCATGATTCTAAACTATCTTTTGTAGATACAGACTGTTTTGAATTTGAGGTCTTCCTTTATTTCATGTCAGTACATTAATTATTACTTGGAGAACACAGATAAAGCCAAGTTTATCCTCCACCCATGCACCCCCTGCCCCAAAGAAAAGTACCATATACAATATTAATCTGTGTCTAACTGATGATAGAAAAGAGATCAGGCAACTTCCTCTCCCTGTTAAAAACAGAGAGAATGCTTCATTCTGCTCCCAAGAAGAAAGAGGCTACGCTCATGAAGAAAATCAGAGGGGAAGTAAAGGAAAACCCCTCTGGGGAGGCTCATTTCGCCACCTCCAATGAGTTTCTTAAATCAAGTCTTTTGGGATTGATGATCACTCTATATAGGTCCTGTGAGAAGCACAGTAATCTGCATTTTAAGCACACTGCTAATGTGATAGGGACACTCAGAAGACACCCCCCCCATCCTATCATCTCCCCACAAAATTGTGTCTACTATGGACAAGATGCAGAGGTGGTGGAATATTCTCTCCCCATACTCACAAATGCACAAATACACACATGGAAGTGAGCTAGGTGGGTGTTTGCTTTGGGGACAGACATTGTACCTTTTCTTTAGGTCTGGCCCTATGTACCACGGACCAAACAGTTGTTGAGTCTGATGCTGAGTCCAATTAGAGAGTTTTAAGTCCCATCAGAAAGTTATAAGAAAAAAAGATTGAATATAATGGCAGTCTAGAACAAATTATCTTCAACAGTTCATATATGCATGCAATCTTAAAAACAGGAACTGTTTTGTTCAAGCTAGAAGCTTTGAACTAAAGAAAAGTCTTAATATTGTCAATAACGCTCCAGGAATACACTGAATTATTTTTACACTTAATGTTAAAGGGGTCCAAAACATGCAAAGTGTTTTAATGGTCTTCCTTCTACCTCAGTAGCTGGTCCAGAACAGAGGTCATTAAAATAAGAGGTGTACACAGCCTTCACAAACTCAACCCTCTCAAACTGATTTATGGAAGTAATAGGGCATACTACCTCACGTGAATTCCAGAGAATCAAACTAAAAAAATGGAAATCAACCCAGATTCATGGTGGGAGAAGTAGTAGCTAGAAGGCTCTTCTCAAGCCTATGGCTCTGCAGTTTTGTTTTACATTTACAGCCCTTTCAAACAAAGCATGGGGGCTTGATATGATTCTCGAAGCTCATTCAACAAAATTTTCCAATTTTATGAAGAGCTTTATAGAAGAATTATGAAAAATTCCACTGTGAAACTCCTAGCTGTCCTACAGATTTGGTTATACCAGAGGTCAAATTGGGGCTCTTGTTACATAATATCCTCCTGATCATCACAAAAATACCGTGAGGGATCTTTGTCCCTGAACAGCAGCAACATTATATCTTGCCTCTTTATTATAGAAAATAAACATGCATGTAGGTGAGGTTTACATAGGAGAGCAGTAAGATAATTACAATATCCATTCATCAGTGCTCTCATGGAAGATAGCCTTATAGGAAGATAGTTTGACTTCATTTGATCTTTAATTCAGAATGAATGTGATTTAAATTTAATGGCCAGTAATAGTTAATCTCCCGAAATTAGAAATACATAGCAACAGGAACCCAAGCAAGCTATAAAGGTTTGACTTTTCTATACCCTAAGCATTTGATTCATTTCATAAACAACACAAAACTGATGTTCTTCATTTATGGAAGGAAACAGCTAGAATGTGGCAATGGAACAAGCTTATAAGTTACACAGTGATAGAATGAGCTACATGTCATTAAAATGATTATTAGTGCAGGCTGGGCTTGTGGCTCAGTGGTAGAGCACTTGTCTAGCATGTGTGAGGCACTGGGTTCCATCCTCAGCACCACATATAAATAAATGAATAAAATAAAGGTCTATCAACAACTAAAATATATATATATATATAAATTAAAAAATATTTAACAAGGATGTTATTGGTTCTCAGAGGGCATGACTGATGACACTGTGTCCCTATGCATGTTTGAGATTCAACACATACCAGACAACAGTGTCTACCAACTTACCTGCCTTCTGTATTCTTCCACTGGATTATAAACAGTCCACCCATCCACATTAAACTTTTCTTCATTTAAAAATGCAAATAATGGCTAGAAAAGGCAGAAAATAACAACAAAAAAATATGAAGGAGCAGTCTATTAATAGTACATCCTTTGATTTTTTCACAAAATAAATTTCACCAGATTTGCTGACCATGAAATTACAACCCAAAGAAACAACCATGGAAAATTCAGACCAGGCTTATACTATTTCTATCTTGAGTAACAATTACTTTTGAAACCTCAATTTTCTATGGCTTCAAACATCTCTTTTGTTTTTTAAATGCCACTTCAAAAAATCAGATTTCCAGACCAAAATGTGCATATTGATTTTAAAGAGTATTAGCGATTGATCAGCAAAAGAAGAAAAGGAGATTCAGAGTGAATTTTAAATAGTGCAACTGTCTCAAGAGTACACTGACACATTTAGCTATTTAAAGAGAGACAGGACATTAGGAAAACTCTTAATTAACTGCTCTCTGAATTCTGAACCAATGTGCTGGTCTCTGTGAAATGACAGGACACAGACCTCTCATCACTTCTCTCTCTATGCTCACTCTCAAGGTACTATTGATGGATTTCCCAGTTTCAAATACCATCTGTACCCTAGTGAACACTGTGTATTGCTCTCTAGCATCATCTCTGAACTCTGAACACAACTATCCAAGTGCCAATTTCACAACCTTCCAGACTATCCTCAGAGGCATCTGGGGAACTCTGAAGCTAACACACCCAAAGCCAAATTCTTGACTCCACCTCACCGATCCTGCTTTTCCCAGTTTCCCCCATTTCAGTCAATGATAGTCCCATCCTTCTAGTTGAGCCCAAAACTGTCAAGTCATTCTTGTCACTACCCAGTTATCAACCTGGTCTAAGCCTAAACCATCTCTCACTTGGTTTATTACAATAATCTCTAACTGTGTCTATCTTTACACCTCTAAGGTCAGAGTAATAGTGTCATAAGTCAGATCAAGTCATTCCTCTGCCAAAATCCTCCTGTGGCTTTCCATCTGGCTTAGACTAAAAGTGGAAGTCCTTCCAATGGCTGATGTGGCTGTGTGCCATCTGGCTACCAACCCCCCCACCATGTCTTTGCTCATGACCCTACTTACTCTGTTCCAGTCACACTGACTTCCTGGGCCACTCCCTTGAAGGACCAAGCACACACCAGTCTCAGGGCCTCTATACCTGCTGTTCCACCTGCCTGGAATCCTTTTTCCTATTGCTTACTCTCTTAATCCTTTCACAGGTCTGATCAAGAGTAACTGAAATCAATGACCTTCGTGATATCTTATAGAAAACAAACACACTATCCTCACAAGATAACCCCGTATTATCCCTCCCGTTTTACTTCCCCCTATCACTTATGACCATTTGACATATTATATATGTACTTATATACTGTGGGACTCCACTGTCCCCTCCCTAGAACATGGGCTCTGTACAGGCAGACACTTGCTGTGTGCATCTCCTCTGTGTCCAGTAAAAAGGCAGCACACGGATTTGTTGAATGAATGACAACATGAAGTCCTTTCTCTGGAGGTGCGAGGTCTGCTCATTTTCCTCTAAGTATCTCTTTCCCCTGCTAGCTTATTGCTTTGCCTACCACTATCCTCTCTTCTATATCACAGGGGCTTTCTGGAAAACCATTACCTACTGACAACAGTTTTGGGTATTTGAATGACAAGTTTAAGGTAAAAACTGATCAATAACATGCTGGGACATATTTTCTTCTCCAACATTCCCAAGCATGCAGCACCCTGAGCAGGTCTCAACTTGGCCAGTGCTAGGTCTGAGTGCTGTGTGCTCTACTGAGGCCCTCTCACCTGACACCAAGTCCACAGCACAGCTCAACTACCCAGTGCCACTGGGGAAAATAAAAGATTCCTGGTAACTGAAGTTTAACTCAGGGACTCTTGGTGAAAACAGTTCTAAAACGTTAGGTGTGCTTTTTTATTCATAAACAGATCTATGGAGCATACCTAAGCATTCTCTTGGTGACATATTATCACTTTGAACATCTGATACTATACTGGTAAGTACCTGGAACAGGTAACTGCTCAGAATTGCTGAATGCTGTGCTGTTGACATAGCTGTAGATGGCAGATGGCTTGAGATGTAAGGATACACAGTTACTCACTTTAGCAGACCTCAACATGAATATTTTGGTTTTTTGCTTTTCAGTTATTTGTATCTTTGGCATGGAACTCAAGAGAATATTGCAACCTTTTAAAACAAAGAAAAAATTCCTATTCCTAAATCAACAGCCCAGATAAAGTTTTTCTCCAGAAAAATCATCCACTATTCTTCAACTTGCCAGCAGCATTTTCAAGGTAAATTACTATTTATTAATTGCTCATATTAAAACACTTCTTACTTTTAGCCTCAAGCATTCGAGCATTTTGTAAGACACTTACCAATACGTTTACAAAACTGTTATCACAAGATGAAGGCCATATGAGCCAAATCAAAATTATCTCCATAATGTCAATATTCTTAAGAGAACTTAAACACAACATTAAATTGTTTTTGTCATTAGCATGAGAATGAGACAGTGTCCCCATGGTAGCTATGTATCAGGTGGCCTTTCGCATGAAATTGGTTCTACAATGACACTTCATACTGTGAATGAGGTTCAGAGGAGGCAATGAACTGGCATCCTTTACCCCTGGCACATGCCTATGACAACTTGGTGAGAAACAGCTCCCAGTTGACTCTTCATGCTAGGACCTCAAATATTTCAGGAAAATTCATGAATCACCTGTCAAATATTTCTCATTGTCAAATTATATGACAATGCATCTAACATTGCCTCAGAGATCAGATGGAAGACCATCAATGTTCTCACCACCAAATAAATTCACTTCCAATTATAGAAAACCATTTTTCAAAAGCAATACTGGTTAAGGTTTACATGGTAGTTTTTCTTTAAAAAGTAGGCTTTCCATAAACTACCTGGCTTAAATGAAGCAAGCATTACCAAAGAACTAATGCAGATATTTTCTAAAGTAAAATGCACCAGATATTTTCATTTTCCCTCTTTTTCTTCAAGACTCAGAAAAGAGAACAAAGCAAGAATCTTCAAATATAAGCTGTTGATGGAGTAACATAAAGATGAATTATTACAAAAAACAAAACAAACATTAAACATTACAGCAAGGCTAACAATACCCATTCATCTGCACCTCATTATTAAACAGTGCAAAGCTCCCTGCAAGTGGTGACTCGTGACAAGCCTAATTAAAGCTCCTGTCTGAAAACTATTCAAACCTCAAATTAATGAGTTACATGTCTTGAGGTTTTTAGCTGCCATTTATTTTCTTTCCAGACAAGACATTTTTAAGGCTTTCAGTTTTTTTAGTACTTTATTAGGGGTTGGACATTCCAGCAATTGTTCCTAGATGTAGCCTCGGGTGAGTCTGTTTTGACCCTCTGTTCCTGGGGAAAGCCTGGGTTCTGGAGCGTTTTCCTTTACAGTCACCAAGCAGGGAGACCTGTTTGCCAAGTGGGTAATGGTAAAGTCCACCCAAGATCCCTCCAAGCACCAATTTCATTTATTTGCCTACGGAAAACTCGAAAACAATTCGCTCCAACCTAGCAAAATCTTAGAACAGCGAGGGTGTTCTGCTGAGTGTTGACAATCAGTAGATGGTCAGTGTCCCTTTTGTGACTTCCTTCTAGGGCCTGCTCCTTGGCCAGCGCTCTGCCTCAGAGTTGGACTGGGCTGGGCCTGGGCCCTCTTTCAAAATGCATAGGATACCTGTGCCCCACGTCACCTCTACTGAACCAGAATCTCTAGGGGATGACCTACCCATGCCCTGGACCTTGGATAAAACAGAACCCTTAGGAATCTGTAGTAAAGCTATTAGGTTCTTGGGGGGGGTACCACTTTACTTATATTTAAAATGATTTTGAAGTAATCATAGATTCACAGGAAGTTGCAAAGAAACATATGAGGAGAACCCATGTACACTTCAGCAAGCCTCTCCCAATGTAAATATCTTTTACAACTAGAACATGTATTGAAACTAGGAAACTAACAGAAAACACACTCAAATGCTCAGCCCTGGCGTCCTTGAGTGAGCAGGTCTTTCTTTATTTTGCTATTAATGTTGGGGCATGTAAACAATTCTGATGCTGACTAGTCAAAGAGATACCATGCATGGAGACTTAAAAAAGCAATCATGTACATTTTCTTCCCCTGATTAAAAATAGCACAATGTAACATTTGAAAAATGTTAAAGGACAAAGTTGAAATGAAAATCTCTGATTTCACACTAGGGATAAAAACAGCTCTGACATAGGGAATATAGCTTGTCATTTTAATTTAGCTACATTTAGCATTGTTGTATCTTGTAGGGAAAAACTCTGAAATGACAACAGATTTTACTTCTCACTTAATTAGCTATTATTTTTAAATGGCACCTATATAAAGATGCACTTATTTGTTTAAACATCTAAATTGGAGTTTTGTAAATTTAGCAGAATCTATAAATCTGAAACAACTCCTGAGTTGCCTTTGAATAAGGACAGCTGTCCGTCAGCAGCTCAGGATTCCTCCATTTCACACACAGCCCCTTCCTTAGAGATATGCAGTATGGGGTTAAAGCTGGAGGTTTGAGAGGTAGATTAGTAAAAATTCAATATCATTTCAAATGGGAGACAGTTCAGAATAAAATCATTTTTATACTATTCTGAGGAAGAAACTGATCAGCTATGTACGTTTAAAAGTGTTTTCTTTTAAAGGATGTTACTATCACACAGTAGCTACTCATCAATGGGCATGAATTTCAGGAGGATTTCCCATTTTTCATGAAGAAACAAACTTGTCTCTGAATACCTGACCTGAAAATTTCAGAGAAACACTAACTACTTCTTTTCCAATCGATCTCTGTCATATCTGAACAAGAGTTTAAGTGAGCATTTTTTCCCTAACTAGTTGATCAAATTGGAGACCTTCACCTTTTTAAAAACTTCCATCTACAATTGAAAGGTGCGACAATATACAGTTACCTCATTTTCATCTTTTAGATTGTGCTTAAGAAATAAGAACATTTCAGATAAGAAAAAAATCACTTTCATTAAAGTTGGGTTGGCTAAAATTTTTAAGAACCATAGGAGATACTGAAATTTGACAAAGTATAATTTTAAGATCGTAATGTAAGATAATGCCTTCAGTATAAGTATTTCACATGACCTGACATAGCAAGGTCATTTAAATTAGTCTGATGTACTTATTCCAAAATTTGGCAATAGTTTCATAAGTCAAAAGTGGGTAGCACATAAATTATCATTTATACTTCCATTTGCATAAATAATTCTCCTGATCCTATTTCGACCACTGACTAAATTCATAACCCTGGGCAAAGTGGTTTAATATTCCTGGTTCCTGGTCAGTTACCTTTATAAAAAAATGTGTGTGTGTGTGTGTGTGTGTGTGTATATATATATGTATGTACATATATATGTGTGTATATATATACATATATATGTATACATACACAAATGAAAGAACCACAAAAGAATATTTGAAATGTCACTTGAAACCATCTACAATCATAATCACTTAAGGCTGACATTTATCAGGGTCCACACATTGTAACTCTTCTCACTGTAATTCTCTCTCCTGGTAATTTTGAGCACATCTATGAAAATGCCAATGATCATATCCAATCCTACCAAATAATTCTCTGCCCACCCCAGAGCCCAGGGTCTATGGAGTCACCTGTCTCCTAGATCTCTATACCTGGTTGTCCCACAGAAACTTGTGGCTCAGAAAATGTGAAGGCAGAAGATTCAGAAAATGTAGAAATAGAAATACAAATTGCTTACACCAAAAGATATTCAATTCTACTCAAATAAGATAAAAACAAAATAAAATGAATCTACATTTCACCTATTAGACTGGCAAAGACCAAAACAATTAGAAAACAGCCAGGTATGGTGGTGTATGCCTGTATTTCCAGTGATTTGGGAGGCTGAGGCAGGGGGATTGCAATTTCGAGGCCATAAGCAACTTGGTGAGACCCTGGCTCAGAATAAGAAATAAAAAGGGCTAGGGATGTGGCTCAGGGGCAAAGCACCCCTGGGTTCAATCCCCAGTACAAAAAAAAAAAAAAGAAAAGAAAACATATTGAGTTGCTATGGTAGGCAGAATAACAGCCTTCCAAAGATGTCCAGGTCCTAATCCTTGGAACCTATTAAGTTACTATATGTAGCAAAGAGGAACTGAGGTTCTAGGTGGAATTAAGATTGCTATCAGTTTATGTTAAAAGGGGGAGAGTGCCCAGGATTAGCTGGGTGTGCCTCATAAGGTCCTGAGAGTGGAAGAGAGAGGCAGAAAAGTCAGAGTTAGAAAAGGAGAAGTGATGATGGAAGCAAAGAGTGATTCAGTGTGAGAAGGACTAGATCCACTACTGCTGGCTCTGGGGATGGGGGTAAGCAAGGCAGGTGGCCTCTGGAAGCCAGAAAAGACAAGGGAACAGAATCTCCCCTAGAGCCTCTGGAAGGAATGCAGCCCTGCTGACACTCTCATTTTAGCCTAGTGAGACCCATTTTGGATTTCTGACCTCCAGAACTGTAATATGATAGACTGAACCACTAAGTCTAGGTAATTTGTTAGAGCAGCAATAGGAAACAAATACCTTGGAAAGGTTGTCTGGGAAGAGGCACGCCAACTGCAACTGCAAACTATGAACAAGGTATTAAGTGAAGAGAAAAGTAAGGTATGGCTATTCTCGTCAATGAGCTAGAAATTTTCCCAAGGAAAGAGACAAAGAGGGCACAACTAAGGATCATATTGAGAGAGAGGTAGTTAAGTGTCACAAGTGAGAGAGGTAAAGCACACTGGGATTGTACCAAGGTTTACTTCCTGACAGACAGGCCTAGAGGGACATCAATGACATCTCAGCTACTCTGAAGGATGTCATTACAAGTAACTAAACAACAAACAAGAGTAGTTTTAGGGGGCATATGAGAGAGTCATTTTAAACAAGCATTTAGTGTCACTTTAAAGTACAGAGCAGTTATGGAAAAACATCAAGCTACAGATTTGGAAAACATGTTCACAAAGGCAATACTTGTGAACTTGTTCACAAAGGCAATACTTGTAGATACGATAGTGAGAAAGATTGTTGAGGGGGTAAGATGGGGCAAGCAGAAGGACTGATTTTTCTAAAAATATGACAATTTGGTGGTAGAAGGAAGCAGAGAAACCAAAAAAGAAGTGAGAGGTAGAAGGAACATGAGATTTAGGTCTCAGAAGCTACAGGGAAAGATAAGTTTCAAAAAAGAGGGAGAAGCATCTGGGAATATGACAGTCTAGATGGTACCTGAAGACTTCTGCTTAACACATTCAGAAGTACTAGAATACAACACAAGCATTTTTTAAAATGCACTAATGGACCCATGAACAGGAATGTAGAGAGCAAGAGAACATGATGGCTTCCCCCTTCAGGGTACTCACAGAACTGCTTTTCATGGCCTCTTGGGGTACTGGAGATAAGACATGAAGTTCCAGGCCCACCAAAGACAGAGTCAAATTGAAAGACTGGCCTCCTAGGTGCTACCACTCAGGAAAGGGATGAATGGGTAATAACCACCTCGAGGCTCCAAGATAACTCACCTATCTAGACTATTGGGGCTGAGCAAGGGAGGAAACAAATCTCTACCACTGTCTGCCACCAGGAATTTATAGCCACAAGTCAGCCCTTAAGCAGCTTGTTGCCAAAATCATAAAACCCGGATTGTCCCCAAAACATCAAGCGGAGAGTTAATTTATAACCTGGCGGTGCCCCAAAATGTCTGGCAGATAAAAATACCGATCTTCTTTCAGTAAAACTGCCTTCAATTCCAGCCTTTGAGTATTCTGCAGATAAAGTTCCAAGGAACAGTTGTTTTTGGGTGGTAATCAAAAGCCACACCAGGAAACTAAGCACCACTTTTTTGTAGGCAAAGGCCACAAAGACATTGGGTTTTGTATTGATCAAATGCCTATTATAAGCTCTGTTTAATATGCTCTAAGAAATAAAAGAAGGGTCAAGATAAAGAGTTTATAAATAATGGACAAACAGGTCTGAAGGATAATCAAGTAGAACTTTCATAACATAAAAACACCAATAATGGGCCCGGTGTGGTGGCACACACCTGTAATCCCAGTGGCTTGGGAGGCTGAGACAGGAGAATCATGGGTTCAAATTCAGCCTCAGCAAAAGTGAGGCACTAAGCAACTCAGTGAGACCCTGTCTCTAAGTAAAATACAAAATAGGGCTGGGAATGTGGCTCAGTGGTTGAGTGCCCCTGGGTTCAATCCCCGGTTCCAAAAAAAAAAAAATCAACTAAAAACAAAACATAATGGAATGAAAAACTCAGCAGAACAGATATAGTTGTAGTAGATAATGAAACAGAAGGAATAACCCAGCATGCATCTCAAGGGTCAGAGGGATGTTCCTCAGTTAGTCTTCTTTATATTTTACATATGTTTTGTAAATGTTCTTTGTTGTCTACTCAACATTAAAGTGATACAACTTCGAGAGGAAGGAGTGCTTAGAGTCAAGTAACTCACAGTTGAAGAGGGTAAGGCCTAAGGGACTACCAGGTTTTACAAGTTGCGAGGTATGAATGACACTCAGAATAGTTTCCCTTGAGCAGGAAGACTACAGGGCTGATTCCAATGCATTATGGAGTGGATCCTGTGGGGGTGAAGGTGTGCAGGGATCTGACACTTCTGAACCATGTTGTGGGGAGGAGAGATGAGACAACAGCTCCCTGAGACAGGAAGTGGTGGGAAGGACCAATCATGTTCAGAGGCTTAGAGGGACATGGCAGAGGACTGAAAGAGATCAGAAAGAATGGAGGGCCAAGACTTAAAGGAGGCAGGAAGAAGACATTCAAAAGCAAGATCAGCTCTTCAATTAGGCAAGTTTGCTGCTTATCCAAGAAAAAAGTCCTAACCCAAAAGAAAATAGACAACTAAGACATGCTTTAGTTCTAAGACCTCATCTAGGTGGAAAGCAAGGAAGTGCTCACAGGCACTTCACATTTCAATCCCCATGTGAAAATGAGTTCTTTTTCCTTTCATCTATTAATTTGTTAATCAGCCCACAAAGTAAGGGTCCACTTGATTTCAACCTCATTTAAAATGTCTATGCAACTTCTAACACTTTTCCCATTTCTCAGCAGAGCAACAAAGGCACTGGAGCTGGGGAAGACTTTCCTCCCATCCTTTGGATGTGGGATACAGTGCAACGCCATCAGTCCCTGGAGGGCTACGTGGCACAGCAAAGACCTTGCAACCCAGTTGCTTCTCTCCTGAAATTCAAGTCAGCAGAACAAGGCCCCTCATGGTGCCCATTTCAACTAACATAAAAAGGTTAAATGTACTGCCCTCCCAAACAAAAACAAAAACAACAGCTTATGACTGTAACCACCTCTCAGAAGATAACAAGCAGGAAATTCTGCAATACTAAGGAACTTAATCCAGAATATCACAGAAAAAGGCAAAGTGCATAAACAAAACCTGACCAAGCCATGTTCCCTTGAAAGCAGTAAGCCTGAACAGTCAAAGATTGAAGAAGAAAATGGAAAATTATTTCTGGAGAATTCTGTCCATTATATAGCACTGCTTTCCACAGTTCCCATTTCTAGTTTAGTTGCTTTCTGGACTTAATACTGTGAAATTGAAGATTTTCAATGATCCTTTATCAAAGTACAATGTGTAGTCTATTAACAATACTACTAATCTTCATGTAGCATCTTTTTTTCTATATATTTTTAGTTGTTGATCAACCTTTATTTTATTTATATCTGGTGCTGAGAATTGAACCCAGTGCCTCACACATGCTAGGCAAGGGCTCTACCACTGATCTAAAGGTCTTAAAGTGTTCCATATATTATCACAATTTATTAATAGTCTTGGGGGAAAGTGTGTTGGGTAGTCATCCTTATTCCTTATACTTGCTGGGAAAATGGTGTGTTAATAACAGAAGAGCTGATATTTATTGAGCACTTATTGTATGGCAGGCAGTGTCATAAGCACTTCACAAACCCTATGGGATAGGGACTATATTATTCCCATTACAGATAAGAACATTGAAGTATATAAATATTATGGGACTTCCAAGGTTGTGAGTAGGGAAGTGAATGAATCAGATTCACACATGGGCCACTGGACTCTTTGATCCACACTAGTAACCACACACTGTAAAGGTTCTCAAACATGTCCTTCAGAAGTCTCCCAGGCAGTGGCTGCTGTGAACCTGGACCTCAGTCTCAGGCTTCATTTCTTCCAGTTCTAGACTTCCTGTGACTGTGCATCCCATGTGTTTATTCACAAACACAACCTTCACTTAAAATTCAAGAAAATCCATGTATGCCTATAGCTGTATGGATAGATTTGAGCTTATTAATGCTGATGTTAACTTAAAATGTATTTTATTCTACCATTATCTAAAATAATGTTTTTCAAACTTTCTTGACTACGATTAACAGTAAGCAATACATTCTAACACAATGAACTAGTATACACACACCTGCACACACACACACACACACATATACACACTCCTGAAAGAAATGTTTCATGAAACCATACTTATCCATATTAGATTATGCTCTTCACAGTTTCTATTGAATTCAATTTAAAAGTGCTGGTTGCAACCTAAGATCCTGAGTCAAAAAAAAAAGTTTTGGTACTGGCAGTTGAACCCAGGGTGCTTTTCCACTGAGCTAGATTCTCAGGCCTATTTATTTAATTTTGGTACTGGGGATTGAACCCAGAGTTGCTTTACCACTGAGTCATATCCCCAGCCCTTTTTATTACTGATTTTGAGACAGGGTCTCACTAAGTTTATTATGGCTTCATTAACCTACTGAGGCTGGCCTTGAACTTGTGATTCTCCTGCCTCAGTCTCCTGAATCACTGGTATTACAGGCAGGTGTCACGGGGATTGCAGGTGTATGCCAACACACCTGGCTGTAGGACACTGATTTTATGGCTCACTATTAGGATGGCATTGACAGTTTACCAAACTCTCATCTAGAATTTATACTATCTCTGTCCCATCAGAGTACAAAATGAGCAAACTATAATAAAGGAAAGCAATGAAAGAACTTTGCTGCTGAACATATCACACCCAAAAAACTCTATTTTTCTGTAGTGCTATCAGGTGTGCTCCTGTGTGCACAATTTTGCTTTCAACCTTTACAAAATGCCACAAAATCAGGATTTCAACATTTTTTTTTTACCTAAAACTCTTGTTAAATTATATGTTGTTTATGAGAATTCAGTACAATTTCTAGTGATTGGAAAGCAAAGCAAAGATAATGCAAGAAAAGAAATGCTTTGCTTGAAATAGAAAAATGTTATCTGAAAAATATGCAACAATCAAGTTAATGGTTTGGGGTGGATTCTGTGTTGCTAAACAGCTCAAGTTCAATTTGGAGTTTAAATCTTGACTCAAACACACTGAGTGGTGAAAATACTAATGGGGAAGGAGGCAGTGAGAGCCAAAGGGGTGGTCTGAAGTAAGAAAGCCCACTCACAAGCCATTCATCCCATGGCTGGGTTTGGAGCCCAGCTCTCTTGGCCTCCAGACACCATTTCATGGCTACAACAGAAAGTTTACTTCTGACTTCAAATGGCAATGAAAATCACCTCAATAATCTGCAGCTGGTCTAACAGTTGCAATAATATTCATGAAGTGATATTTTTCAAGCAGGAACTTTTGTATTGTTCAATGCAGTCGGGCTTAGAGCAAGCGTCCAGGAAATCCCTTTTTGGCACACTCTCACATTCCCCACTGTGGCAGTTTGGAAACTTTTCTTCCCCTCCTGTCTCAGAGGAATAATTGTCCCTTCTCCTTTCCAAAACTGCCCTACAAATGGGGTTTAATCCCATCCCCCTCTGCCTTCTCTAGGATCTTGTTTGAGAAAGGGTCCCTTCTCTCTTCCCTTGAAAAGTGGCAAGACTTCTTTCCCCCTTTCCACAAATACAGTCATTCACTGTTCTCAGATGCTAAGGGAGAAAAACTTCTTTGGCTATGGCTGCCACCCATACTTTTTATTTTGTTCAACTACCTACTCTTCCCTTAAGCCCCTGTAAATGGTTTGGTTTTTGTCTCCTCCGCTCTGAGATCCTTTCCTGGAGTCATAAAAGTTCAACAGGGCAGTTCTGCATGGCTTTAGTGTAGGGTACAAGGCATGAAGAGAGAGTGGGGTGGGGAGGTAGGAACATAGAAACATGATTGTTTAAGTTCAAAACAAAACTAAATGAAAAACCCACTGGCAGGATTGTATCAGATGAACTGTAAGGGGAAGAAAGAGAAAAAGGGAAGCCAGGCTGAGAGAATGGATTAGGAAGCCCAAGGAGAAATGGGAAGAAGCAGTTGAATTACTAATGAGCAGAACCTACAGGACTCGGAATTGATGTGCTTATGGGACACAAGGCAGAGCAGGAATAAAAATAGGTGACTTCAGGTTGTGAAACTTGAACAATAAAGGATTATTGAACTTGCAGGACACAGGACAAAGAGCAGGCTTCCTGAACTGCAAAGAGGTTAGGGCAACAATGAGCTTTCATGAATTTCCTTCTCACTTTCATAATAATTTAGAAGGTGTGTTCCCATAAAACCATTTTATTCTAATAATGTTAGAAATGTTTCATATAGAAATATTTTTAATATGTTAAATCAGAAACTTAGAGAAGGCTGAAAATGGATTCAGAGATATGATATCAGTGAATTTATCTTCAAGCACTACATTTTCATCTGAGATCAACATGAGTCTCATGGTGAATACTTCATATCCTCCTAATCTCTACAGCCTCCACGAAAGTCTCCTCCTCTCCACCACCCATGAACTTCCTGTGATTGGAACAATTGCTGGTGAAATTCTGGGACAAAGAAACGTATCTCATTAGATGGGATAAACCTCAGATGTTTATTGCAAAAAATACAACAAAAACTTAAAACATATTAAAAAGACAGCTACAGGAAGAAGAGCTAGAATACAAAGCAGTTTTTCTGCATGATCTCTATCATCACCTTATTAAGTCTGCAGTATAATTATCCACTACTTAGAATACAGGTGTTCATATATTTTTTAAAGACTTATGTCCTTGCCCTCTACTTAGCAGACATTCATCTCCAAGGTTGCTTAGCATCAACCAAAGGAGAAGAGTGATAAGAAGATGCAAGAAAGGCCTGACAGAAAAAAGGAAGCCAAGACTGAGACAGAATATAATGAAGGACTGATGGCAAGACTTGTGGAAAGGTTTCGTTCAGTCATGTGGTCAAAGTAAGCTTCCCTGGATGGGTTGGTAAAGAAGAAGGAAACATTTTAGGTGCACACAATACTGGATTTGTTACGGTTTGAATGTGGAATGACCCCCAAAGGCTCAGGCATTGAAGGCCTGGTCCCCAGTACAACCATATTCAGAGATGGGACTTTTTAGGAAGTGACTGGATCATGAGGGTTAGGATCTTATCAGTGGACTGAAAATTTGATGGCATTATTGGGAGGTGGGACCTAGTTGAAAAAGTGGGTCTTTGGGGGAATGTTCTAGGGAACTGTATTTTGTCCCAGGTCTCTTCCTCTCTCTCTGCTTCCTGGTTGTCATGTGTTGAGCAGCTTTCCTTTACCACACTCTTCCACCACGATGTTCAGTTTCAACTTGGGTCCAGAGCAAAGGAGCTAGCCAACCATGAACTAGAACCTCTAAAACGTGTGTTAAAAAAATCTTTCTTCCTTGAAGTGGTTCATGTCAGGTATTGTGGTCACAGTGATGAAAAGCTGAATAACACACTGAATTTCCTTTTGGACTAAGTCATAGATTATAATTAATTAAATGTGTAATAAATCCATCCTGCAAACATATACTAAATGTTATGAAATGACATTTGAAATGTCATTATTTTACAAAGTAAACCTGCTGGCTTATTGAGGTACTGGCTGTAATACCTATATAACTAATCTGTATTTTAAAAGTACATATGTCTAAATGGCATTTCAGCTTGGAGGATTTGTTCCCATTTACAATGGGAGCCAAAAAGCCTGACATGCATCCTCCATTAGCACCAAAGTGAAGAACAATGAACTTCAAGAGCAGACCTCACAGTGATACACATAACCACCACATCCTCTCACTATTCCCTACATTTTAAAGGGCATAGTCAGGGCTGAAGAGAACAAGTCATCCTGGGTAAAGCTCCTATATTCAGGTGGGGCCCCCATTCGCCTCCCAGCACTGTGGTTCAGTCACCTGGATCATTCCATCTTGCAGCCTAGCAAGAGAATTACTCCCTCTGGAAGCGATTAAATCATATTTAATAAAACACCCCCACATACACATCACACCAGGAAACACAAGGCAGTGAGTAAAAGAGAATCCCAGCCCATAGGCAGTTTACGAAGAGAAGGCTTGAGAACCTTCTGAAGTTTAGGAGAGCCCTGGAATTTACCAGACTGTGGGCCAGAGGAAAGGCGTATTTTGTGAGGATGTCAAACATATCTCTTCTGCTGTGGCCTTCCTGTTTCAAAGCAAACCTCAGGTTTCTCATATCCTAGGGGACAAAGGAGAAATTTGACAGTTCAGTCTATCAATAAAGTCACATTAATTAGCAAAAAATCTTCCATTCAATTAAGGGAGTAGAAGATTCATTTACCTAAAATGACAATGAATCTACACTACTAAAAATCACTTTGTTTTATGTGGTATTTTGAAATAACTGGTTTAAGAACACCTGAAAATATTCCCATTGTAGACATGAAAGCAAAGACAAGACAAAGGAACAAGCACTAAAGAGAAAGCACAGCTAAGTATTGTTTGATTAAAAGAAAGAAATCAACACTGTACATCATCTACCATGTCTACATTCACTGGTTTCCAAGAGATTTTTAAATTGTCAAATTGCATTCTATTCATACAAATTTTCAAAAGAGTACCTGCTATCAAATATAATCTCAACACTGTTAAACATGTCATTAAAATACATGTTTCTAATGACATCTTTCTAAACGATTGGCATTTTAAGCTTTCATACAAGTAATGGAGTAATATAATTTTACTATCCAATATTGCTTTCATACAGTTTCTATATAAACCACACTAAAGTATCTCATATTAGTAATACCTTTACTTTCAGGAATTCATGATGAAAACAGATTTCAAAGGTAGCTTCCCACTATTATGTATAATTATAATGCACCAATAAAAAATAATTAAATGTATCTTCTAATATACATCTCTTTAAAAGGCAGGAAAACCTTTTCTGAATCCAAATGAAATGAGCTTCTTTAAATATCAATTTGTACTATGTATAAAACTATAATATTCTTATTGTCAAGGCTAAAGTTGTTTTAAGGTTATGTCAATCATGGGACTGGGGATGTGGCTTAGTGGTAGAACACTTGCCTAGCATATACAAAGCCCTGTGTTTAATCCCTAGTACTAGGAAAAACAAACAAACACACAAAAAAAACATTTAACAATCAGTCATGGTGCTGTGAAAACATTATACTTTGCAATGCACTCTCAACTGTCATTTCAGAAAAATAAGCAGTGTGCTATTCCCTGCAGCTACCTCAGGAGTGAGACAGCCCCAGTCCCTGCCCTCTTGGGCATCACAAACTTTATATTGTTCAGAGTGCTTTTTTTTGTTAATTATCCCCAGGTATTCTTAAAGATTAAGTCTTCAGCCTGAAGGACCAGAAAAGGCTTTGTTATCTAGAAGATATCCCAAAGGACAAAGGAAGTATGAATGAGACTCTCAGATCTCTAATGAATACCCTGAGATCCAACTCTGTATACAGGCAACATCTACTAGGCCTTACCAGCTCCAGGATTCTGTGCTTTTTTCCCCTCTTTCTGTCATTCTGGGGATGGAACCCAAGGCCTTACACATGCAAGGCAAGTGCTCTACCACTGAGCCACATCTCAGCCCTTACTTTCATTTTTAACAGCATGTAACTGAATAAAATCCAACAACCAATTTAAATCATGTCCCCAATATACTGGAATGTTATTGTCAGTTCATGACAAAAAGCAATAATCAGCTGAAGGGAAAAATCTCTATGGGATGAGATATGCTAACAGATACAGCAATGGAGAGTTGCAAACTCTGGGCTCAAGGACCTGTGAGGAACTTTCCTTCTAACAGCCATGGGTCAATGATAACTCTGTGGCATCTTTTTCTTTTTTTTTAACTGTTTGGCCAAAAATTAGACTATCTCTAAGTTAAATATTTATTCTGATCTATCAGGGATTCAAACAAGTACTTTTCATGTGCCAAAGCACAAGTGATTCAAGCAACTTCTTTTTGCCATCTGATTCAGATGCAATTAAAGACAGAACAATTTCTTGCCAACAAGAAAACTGAAGTGGAAAAGGCAAATGACTCATAGGTGGCAGATCACCAAATCTGTAACAGAAATAGAAGCATATACTAACTGCTAAGTTCTACCTGGTCTCCTCAGACTCTGACTCATCAGGGAAGGGCACCTGGGAAAGATGCTGTGGCACAAGTCTCCCAGTCAGACCCTCAGCCTATTTATTAACTGAGTCTAATGGCGATCTGATTGATTTAATGAAGTGCCAATTTCTAGAAAGCATTTCTAGAAACAACACATATCACTGCTGACTTCCAAGTACCATGTTGTGAGCCAAGTAAATGGGAAAAAGGAAGAGAAGGACAGAGAAGGTTCTGTGAAAGTATGGTTTTGCTCTATTTTTTAAAAAATATTCCAAATATTGAACAGGGGCTACTATGAGTCCTGCAGGGTAAAATTTCCTATATCCAGAGCTACCTTCTCCCCTGGTACTAGACAAGGTCCCCTGGGACTTACATCTCCCAAGTGAACATTGCTACTGGCAAGCATAAACCCTCACATGTGCAGCTGGGATAGCTAAATGTGTAGGGGTTGTTACTACTTGCTTTGGAAGAGAAATGCAGTTGTACTATTACTGAGTGTGAGTGCAAGAGAACCTGTGAGAGACAGGACAGTGAGTCTTTACCCCACTGCAGATTTCCCTTGTAACAACAAAAGGTCTGTTCCTGAGAATATGGAATATGATTCTTGTGACTTTGGTGTATCTGGGGAGATAATTTAGTTAAAAAGCTGTGTTACAACACTGCATGCATATGTGTATATGTATGTATATGTTTATATAAGTAAATATAAAAACTAAAAATTTTATAAAAATATAATTTATTTATAAATATGTAAGGTTTGAGAATTATGCCTGATGAGTTATTCCTAAGCCTTTTGTTCTTAAAATGAACAAAGGGTGAGAAAGTGCTTTTGTCTTATTAATTTGGGGGATTCATATTTAAGTAAGTTTTCCTATCTATAAGGCAGCAAATAGGATTTTTAAAAACCCTCCTAAAATTAGTCACTCCAAAGTCTTCAAAATATCAACCACATTTTCTCTTAAGTGCTTTAAAGCACCACCCTACTTTCCAAAATCCTTTTGTGAAAAACTCAAAAAATGTCCTTCAAAGTAAATCCCATAGTTATGGGTTCCAAAGGTAGATAGTAACTGGGATAATAGATGAGGCACAAAGGTAGTTCCGATAAATACACAAATGAAGAAAGTTGAGGTGGGGAGTAGTGGAGAATTTCAGTTCAAGTTGGTTTCTGGTACAATGCACTTATCTTAATCATTTATAAATGAGAGAAAAATACTGTACTGGATTCATAATCTAAACCTGGGGAGAACAGGTTGGTTTTTAGAAATCACAATGCATAAGCCTTGGAAAAGGAGCTTGGGTTTTAATTTGGGCTCTTCCATTGGCTCCTTAGCAACTCTAGGCAAGTCGTGGTGTTCATCAAAGGCCTCATTTCCCAATTCATAGAATAAAGAATTTAGATCGGCCAAGGGTTAGCAAATTTCAGCCCAGGTCACTTTTTGTATGGTTCTCAAGCCAAGAATATTATTTTACAATGTGAAAGGGTTGGAAACAGAGAACACAAAAAAGAATAGGTGAAAGAAATTCTATGTGGCCCACAAAGCCAAAAATATTTGTGATCTGGCCATTTAAAGATAAGGCTTGGGCTGGGGATATAGCTCAGTTGATAGAGTGCCTGCCTTGCAAGAACAAGGCCCTGGGTTCAATCCCCAGCACCGCAAAAAAAAAAAAAAAATTCATAATAATAAGGTTTGCTGATCCCTGTGCTAGAATGATGGTTCACTGTCACCTGACATACTTAGAAGTGTCACAACCTTCCAGGTCCCAGCCTTTAGAGATCATCTTACAGTAGGATGTGAGGTAGAAATCAAAGACCTACATTTTTTTAAAGTTCCACAGATTGTCCTAATGCATATCGAGGTTTGAGAACTACTGGCACAGATGACTTCCAAATCTCTTCCGGTTTTCTAGAATTTGGAACTATGCTACACATAACAGTCTTCTGACACCCAATACCTGGAAAACAGGTTTCCCTGCCAGAAGATTTAGCTTGTTTAGAAAATGATTACCTTTGGAGTCTAGCTTTGGCATTATTGGGGGGTAATTTTAGCAGTCACCTAACTCTTTGAGCCTCAGGTTTGCCATCTGTAATATGTCCACCTCTATGTGCTATGCTGAGGACCAAATGCAAATAATCTTGCATGTGTTTGGATGAACATCGTTGCTCAACAAACAGATACTATTTTAACTGATTTTATCATTATTGAATTTCTCCTATTCACCACCCTAAGACACAATAGACCACTCCCTCTGAAAACTAAGCAAAATTAATAAAGGTTATTAGAGGTAAGTGCATATCTGGTTCAAAATCTCTTCTATTCTTTCTTCCTTTCATGGTACAAAGGTGTCTAAGCTAGTAACACATGACAAAAAGGCCATTCAGAGCAGGCCAGAGCAAAAACCAAAAAGGTTTAGATTTCATTTATCAAGTTTTCTTCCTACTCAGTCAAGCTAACAAACTGTCTGGTTCCTCTAGTCCTCATGCATTGTGACCACAGAGGGTCCCATACACAAGAACTCAGGCACTTTCAGAAATCTCAAATTATAAGGGGAGAACCATTTCTAGAACCTTAGATGAATAAAAATTTTTGATTTTTTGAGCCCACATTAAATTTCTACCATCATTCAACAGTAATGTCTCTTTTTCTTTGTTTAAGAAAAGTACTGAATCTCTTACTTTACAAGTTATATCTAGACCATAGGAATTTTCTCCTCTACTTGTCGCGCCTCCCATTTTTTCAATTCTTGAGATCACACCCAGAGGAACATCAAGTATCAGAGCAGAATCCTGTAATGGACAAAATACAAAAGTCAGTATTTCTGCTGGTATAATTAAAACATCAAAACATGTAAAATTAACCATAAGCTTTCAAGGTGGGTTTCTTTTTTTAGAAGCTTGGCCCTTTTACCACTTTATGAACAAAATTATGATATAGATCATACATGAAAGAGTAAGTGTTAAATAGCCATGTAAGCAATCAAAATGCATCCCCTAACATTCTCCACTGTGCATTACCTACTGGACAGAGACTAAACTCCTAGGCACATAATTCCAGGGCCATGACATTAGTTAGCCTGCTTCTGTAGCTTCTCTCCAACAACATTCTGCCTCTAGCTAATTGAGCCCCTCCTCCATTATTCAGACACTCCATCTATAATCAAGACATGTGCTTTGCTTAAGGCATTTCCTTTGCCTAGAATGATCTATCTTCCCCAGCTACTAAAATTCGCCCCATGGGTACGGCCCCAGCTTAGCAAGCATCACCTCTAATGAAGCCTTGCTTCCCAATTAGATAAGGCACAATTTAACCACTTCCTCCTCCAAAGTTCCACAGCACTTGAGTCAGACTCCCACTATACCACTTGCTTTGCTCTGTCTTGTTACCATGACTTTATATGTCTTTATTTCCCCATTAGAACTCAAGCACATGGAAGCAGCACTTGTCTCAAGCATAGGTGCACTTCCCAAAGCAGAAGGGCCTGAATGCACAGCAATGCTTCCCCAGTGTTTGTTAACCATTGCTGGGTGCAACTGGCTCATAACACTGTGGGCAGGATGCAATCAGGTTAGTGAAGTAATACCACAATTGTAACACCAGCAGCAGCTGCCACAGATGAATACCTCATCTGTGCCAAGTATTGCCCTAGGGGCTGTGTGTGCATTGTCTCATTTTCTCCTTATAACCATCCCAGGTTGAAGGTGGAGGAACCATATTTCTGGCCATGGCAATCAAAGTTTTAAGAAGCTTCAATAACTTGCTTAGTAAATATAGGGTAGGGTTGAGATTCAAGCAAAAGCCTGGGAACACTCATCAAAAGAGCCATAAAAATAGTATTACACTTTGATCCAAGCATTTCACTCCTAAGAACTCATAGCTATCATTCAACAGGAGGAGAAAAAGATACATGCATGAAGATACTCTATGAGCCAGAGGTGGCTATCAGGGTAGAAGATATTAGTCAGCATGACGGAACAGGTATGCAGCTATTAGAACAATTGCGGTGCGTGATAAAACAAGTCCAAGTGGAAAAAAACCAGCATACAGCACACAAAATTCACTGTGACAATAACATAAAATCTATATTCATATGGATGAAGGCATGAAGGGACTACAGTTTTTAATCCAAAAACTTATTTGATTTTGTTAAGATGACCTTGACAAAAAAGAAAAAAAGTAAAAAGTTTAAATTCTTGTTTCTTAAAAATGTTCTTTTGTGGGACATAAAAAAGGTATTTCTTTTATTTTAGATGTTTCTCCTTAAAAGATGATACAAACATTAAGTGTTTCTTCATAAAACATAAATATAGCTCTAGATAACATGGATTATCTTTGAAATTGAAAATGTATAACAGAAGACTGTGTTGTATCCATACTATGGAATAGTATTCAACAACAAAAATGGATGAATTAGCCAGGTACAATGGTGTACACCCGTAATCCCAGCAACTTGGGAGACTGAGACAGGTGGACAACTCAAATTGCCTGTCTTAAAATCTCAAAATTAAAAAATGAAATGGGCTGGGGATGTCACTCCATGGTAAAGCAGTCCTGGGTTCAATCCCTAATACCAAAAAGAAAAGAAAAAGGAGGAGGAGGAAGAGGAGGAAGTGGAGGAGAAGGAAGAAGAGGAGAAGGAGGAAGTGGAGAAGGAGGAAGAAAAGGAGGAGGAGGAGGACCAAAGATATATGCTTCCTGGAAGAACTTTGGGGACATCATGCTGAGTTAATAAAGACAATCTCATTTTATATATAAAATGAGTACATTAAAAAAACTAGTAAAATTCAAGTATGGTCAGAGTCTAGTTAACTATATTGTGACAAACAATTTCTTGGTTTTGATAAAGCAATACAATTATGGGGGGAGCTGGATAACAGGTACAGGTAATCTCTCTAAACTACTTTTCCAAGTTCTTGTGAGTTCATAATTATTTAAAATAAAAAGTCAAAAAAGCATAAGTATAGTTATCATGCAGAGAAAAGAGCACAAGCTCTTAACACGGACAAAATTGGAGTTCTGACATTTATTAACTGCACAATTCTGGAAAGTTACTACTATCTCTAGGCCACATTTACCTGAGAAGTAGGGATGATTAGAGATAATGGATTTAAAGTACCTGGCACAGTGCCTCTTAATAGAAACTAGAAACTAGAAAACAGTGGAAGTCATTATTATCATCATTATCAGTGATGTCAAAGAACATCTTAGTATTTGGAAGATGTAACTGTGCTCTGCAAATATAGGAGATTGGTATGCTCTAGCAAGCAACTGACAGATCTCTCTGTACCTATAAGGAGGCATTTTTAGCTGTTGCCATGGGGTCAGACACTTTACCACATATCTGAAATCGAAATGCCCCAAAGGAAAAATACTACTTAGTAACAGTGTGCATACACAGCTGCATATGAAGCTATATTTACTTCTCACTACAGTCTAGTTATTAAAACCATATTATAAGATACTGTTATTATGCTTAGATTATATTAAGATTTATCAGTGTGAACTGGATCTAAGTGTCAAATTTACACACTAGATACATAGACTAGATGCTAAATAAAAGTCTAATACTTTAATATCAACATTAAAGCAAGAATGTTTAAAGACTGTTTAAAAATAAGAGGAAACCTTTCTGTCCTGTCCTTATGTGGAGGAAATTGTATAGCTCAGACTGCTCTGGCCCTACACAAAAGCAAAAACCCAGACCATGAGGAGAAGCACCCAGCTCCTGACCAAGGGCACCCACCGTCTAATGAGGCTACTTGCCATATTTTCTCTGAATGACACACTCAAGATCTGATAACTCAGCAGGCCAAACAGGAAGGTCTGGGAATAGGAAAATCAGTCTCTCTGGAAACCTGAGTCATCACTATCTAAATATCATTAAATATTGAATGAGACTCAAAGGTCCACTCTAACTTAAAATTCTGTGCCTCTATACCTCTAAGTATCTAAAATAGTTGAGAAACAAGTATAACAAACAAGCTAAAACATTGTATTAATTTCCTCCCTCCCTTTCTCATGTACAGTAACAGGAATTGGGCAATGCAGTTCATGAAGATAAGCTGCAGAGTGTTATGGTTGGGAAATGTGGTGTCTACCAAAACTCATGTGTGAGACAATACAAGAATGTTCACAGGTGAAATGATTAGATTATGAAAGGTATAAACTAATAACTGGATTAATCCACTGATATGGATTAACTGGGTGGTAAATGGCAGGCAGGGTGTGGCTGGAGGAAGTAGGTCCCTGGGGGCATGCCATTAGGGTTTATATTTTGTCCCTCGTGAGCAGAGCTCTCTGCTTCTTGGTTACCATGTCCTGAGCTGCTTCCCTCCACCACATCCTTCCACCATGATGTTCTGCCTTACTTTGGGCACCGAGTCATGAAGTGTGCCAACCACAGGCTGAACCTCTGAAACTGTGAGCCAAAATGACGTTTTCCTTTTCTATATTGTTCTTGTCAGATATTTTGGTCATAGTGACGGAAAGGTACCTAAATACAGAATTGCTCTCAAGGAGCTCAGGCCCTACTCTACTTATCATTTCAACAATGTTATATAAATGGAATCAAACAGCTTGTGACCTTTTGAGATTGGCTTTATTTACTGAGCATGATGCCCCTAAAGTTCTACAAGGGAGAGAAGACACATGTATCCAAGTAGCCATGATGCCAGTTTTGTATCCACACAAATTCCCTGGGGAGGATGGCAAGGTTAGGCTCATAGTGAGTGAGATCCATGGAACGCTTTTTACACCTTTTTTCCCTGGTACTGGGGATGAATCCAGAGCCTCAAATAGGCAAAGCATATGCTCTTGCACTGAGCTATATCCCAGCCCTTACAGAATGCTTTTTGAGAAGAGGAATGCCAAGATCAAATGGTGTATTATGAAGATTTATCGAGAAGCACCAAGCATTCAGGACTAGTAGGGAGAGGGTGATGCCTGCTTCTTGACATCATGGAGGCTCATGCTTGAGTACAAGTGAGAGACTGAGGATCTGAGAGTGGAGGGCAACCCAGGTAAAAAGCAGAGAAGGAGATTACCCTGGGGAAGAATCACACTGACTGGAATTAGGCCCAGATCTCTGGGATAGATGAAGATGGTTCCACCAACGATGTGAAGAACACAGGAGGGGATGCAGCAGAAAGATTCAGTCAGTCAGATGTAGACAGACCAAATTTGATATTGTGATGAATTAACCAAATACAATTAGGAGGCAGCTGAAACTACAGAACTGGAGAGATCCCAGGGACACCTGACAAAGTGTCCAGAACCCAACACATGATTTTTCTGTCTTCAAACAAGGTTTAGAGAAATCTCCTCCAAGGTATTCCATCTCAGGGGCTGACACTACATTATCTACCCATACAACCATTGCTGCAAAAGGTACAAACCAGGGAGTCATCCTTGACATCCCTTTCTCGACTAGCCTTGACCTAATTGCTCTGTTTACGTTGAATCAATCTCCATTCTGTGAAACTATCTCCAACTCTGCAAGCAACTTCTCTGGACCATTGCAATAACCACAGTGGTTCTTGGATCCACCAGCGCTCCCTTTATGATCTGCCCTGACAGAGCAGTCAGGGTGATCTTCTGGAGAAGTACATCTGATGCTATCATTACTCTGCTCGTCCCTTTAAAGCTTCTCACTGCTGAATTCTAAAAACCTAAACCCTGGGTGGTGGGGGGAAGTTCTTGGTCCAAGGATTCATAAATTCAATTAGGTAGGAGAAATAAGTTCAAGAGATCTCATGATATAAAATAAAGAGACTTGAGTGGACCTGCAGAGTTGGGGGAGGATCAAAAATGATGGAAACCAAAAAGTGAAACACACAGAATAACCAACTGGTACTACAGCTCCAGAGGACTTAAAAGGAAAAAGGTGGGCTGGGGATAGAACTCAGAAGAGACTGCTTGCCTAGCATATGCAAGGTTCTGGGTTCAATCCCTTGCCCTATGGGAGCTGAGGGGTGGGAAAAGGAGAAAGTTTCCAAGAAAGGGATTTGCTATGGAAAAGAAGAGATGTAGTTTTTTCCTCTCAAATGGGAGGGAAGAAAATATGGAGGCAAACAGACATCATTAGTTTGTGATGAAGGAATTTAAGGGAGCTCAGAGACTGACTTGATCAATTCCACAAAGACAATGTCAACTAAAGAGCAAGGAATGTTTGTCACTGAAGTGACACAGGTGGTGGCCCACAAACTCTCAATCGGGAGGGGATAGGAACAAGGGGTAAAGGAATCTACAGTATTGACAGAAACTTTTTTAAGACATAAAATAGTATTAATTTTTTAGCCGCAATATAAAGAGATGATTTAAAAAGGCTACCTATACCGATCAGATATCCTTATCTACAGTGTTTGGGACCAGAAGTATTTCAGATTTTGGAGACTTTTTTAAACTTTAGAATACTGGCATAGCCCTAACCAGTGGAATATCCTTAGTCAAAATCTGAAATTCTCTAGAATCTGAAACTTTCTGAGCATCATGTCAGATTTCAGAGCATTTTAGATCTTAGATTAGGAATGTTCAATCTATAGCAGCGATCCTATTTTCCCAGTGAAGCTCTCATTTATGGACACACTAGTATATTTCATTATTATAGTCCATCTAGCATTATTTTACTTCCGTTAAAATGAAGAAAGGTACCAAATCCATTAGACCAAAGAACCTAAAAAAGAACAATCTTAAAAAAGTTCCCAACATATTTTTGAAAGAAAATTACTACAGGATTCCTTTTTGCTTATGATGAAATGGGCTGGCCTTCTTCTGGGAAAGAATGTAAGTCTGGCTTTGAAATTTCCACAATGGAAGGTAAACTTTGCCTCCCCTCTTGGTGGTACCCAAGGCTTACAGCTCCAATAGCAGCCACTGAAGGATATAAAGGAAATGAAGCTGTACTGTACTTGTTTGATGTTCTTAAGTAGCATGATACCCAGCACCTGTCTGAAGGCTATTTCAGAACCAGATATTTTAAAGATAGAGTTTCACAGATATATAAGTTGACCATCTTGATCATGTAAGTTCTTTCTCTACACCAAAACTCAACAGAAAAGCAAAGTAGTACACATTGTCCAAGTCCTTCACTGAAGTACCTGCAACAAGTAAAAAATGGTTATATGATCTGTTTTTATTGAGGGTGTATTATTCAGCTCTTCATCACTGTGACCCAAAAACCTGACCCAAACAACTTGGAGGAGGAAAGGTTTATTTCGGCTCATGGTTTTAGAGGTTTTAGTCCACAGTTGGCTGGTTTCATTGCTCTGGGCCAAAAGTGAGGCAGAACATCATTGTGGGACAGGGCAGAGGAAAGCTTCTCAACTCATGGCAGCTACGAAACAGAAACAGGGAGGAGGAGGACCAAGGATAAGATGTAGTCCCCAATGGCATGCCCACAGTGACTCAGTTCCTCCAACCAGGTCCTACCTGCCTATAGTAGTCCATTAAAATTATTAATTCATCAACAGATTAATCCATTTCTAAGGTTAGAGACTTCATGATCTAGTCATTTCTCAAGTGAACACTGGTTGAAGACTTGACCCCCAATTATGTGCAATGGGGACAAAGTGCTCAACACATAATTCTTTTGGTAACATATCATAACAGAGGGTCAACAAAAGAACCACATAATTGAACATGATTTAAGATCTTTGGGTAACACTAGCTAAAGAATTGACTCACTGTTATCACCCTTTAAATAGAAGTCAAACAAATTTCGCTTTGAATTTAATCCAGGAAGAAAATGCTGTTTCTGACTTATTGTCAGAAAATGAAAGCTGTCTACCCAACATGTTTCTCATCTCACCAGCAGTTTTTAACCTAAAGCCACATTCTAGTGCCCAAGGGTACTGATCTGCTCATCTGGAAAGCCCCCAGTCCTTTTGTTTCCTACACATCTCCTACATTCCATTTTAATTTCAAGAGATACGTAAAATAAATCCAGAGTGAGAAACACCAACTTTAGGAAAGTGATTACTTCAAGAATAAATGGAGAGGAGGGGATGGGAGTTCTTCAGTTGCATACTGGATCTTGATAAGGAATGCCGCCTGGGTGGGGCGACAGCACCAGAAAGCATGAGGCAAATGTGAAGAAGACTACAGAGAAGGGAGGACCAAGAGGCAGATTTAACTCCAGGGTAACTGGTAAAAAGCAGCACCATTAAGATAATTAAGAACACCAAATGAAGGAACTTGGGGAGGGAGAAAGAATTGAATAGTTTCCACTTGGTCATGACTGTGGGATGCCAGGAAGAAAGCCAAGAGAGCTCTAGTAGGTGGGAAGGGAGAAATTTGGGTACAAAAGCTTTGTGCCAGGAGAAAAAAGGAAGCCAGAGGAATGAGCCCAGGTAGCATCTACTTTGCCTGCCAGTGGTCAGGCTCAAATGAAAAAGTGCACAGAAAAGGGCTTGGTAAACCCTAGGGAGCTTTGTCAACACAGTATTTTGTCTGAAGAGAAGTGACTGAAGCGAAGGGGAGAGATGAAGCCAGAGAGGGAAGAATGGATGGAGAGGAGCTCTTCTGATGCCTGGAAGCTGCAGAAGCTTTGTAGGCAGGACAAGGTGGAAAGGGGAGCAAGACAGACCAATCGGATTCCCCTCTGCAGTATCCTTTCTCAGAGTAGCTCCTTTGGGACACCCTCCCTGACCTAGTCTCCTCCTTTACCAGACCCTTGTTTCATTTCTGCTCCCTTCCTTCCTGAGATGTTACTCTCCTTCTGACTTGTACCACAGACTGTTCTCAGGAGCTTTTCTATGGTTGTCATGGCTCCTGCTTTGTTTTCTCCATGTGCTTTTCTTTCTCTCCTCACCATGGAAAAAAATTCCTTTAGGCCAGGGTTCTCAAGTCACCCACTTTCCTTTTCATGCAACATACACTTCTGACAAAATAATCTCTAGACTTAGGTGATTTTCATCACTCCCCAAAAGCTATTAACTGCTGAAGCTTCAGAGTCACATTTCCATGTCTGAGACATTTTCACCTATATCTGTACAGCTGTGGGCCCTTATCTTCACAATTATTTCACCACTGGGCTAATGTACAACATACTCCTTCTCCCGTAATATCTTTTTTTTTTTTTTGATAAATGGGAGCAGCTCCAATCATTCAAGTGAAAAATCAAGGGAGTCATTCTTGACTGGTCTTTAACTTCTATGTCCAAATGGTCACCCTAGTCTCCCATGGCTGTTTCCTCTTTTCTTTCTCTACTACAACTGCACAAGACCCTCTCACTTACTTGGAAAACACAAATTGTAGGAGTACCTGAGGATACAGAGCTCAGGTGTTTTCTCTTCCCTTAATTGGTCTGATCATGAGCCTAGCACAAGCATGCCGGGGAGCGTGGCACTGGGGTGCTAACAGCTGTTGGCAATTTGTAATTAGTGAATGTCTGCTATATATGCTTGCTTGTTCCACATTAAACTGAACCTGGTCTTCAGAACTTGAGCTCCCAGCGTAGTGTTAGCGCCGCACTCATCCTCCTTACCCCCACAGGCCACTCCTGTTCCACTTTACAACAACAAATAACTTCCTAGTGGGTCTCCCTGCCTTCAAGCATCCCTGCCACTAATCCATTATCCACGCTTCAACCAGAATTCTTTCTGAAATGTGTATCTGGTACATCATTCTCCATGTAAGATATATACTGCTCAACTGTGACTTATGCTAGGCATAGTGGTACACACCTGTAATCCCAACAACTTGGGAGACTGAGACAGGAGGATTGCAATTTTGAGGCCAGCCTTAGCAACTTAGCAACACCCTCAGGAAATTAGTGAGACCCTGTTTCAAAATTTTAAAAAAATGAACTGGAGATGTAGCTCAGTGGCAGAGTGTCCATGAGTATAATCCCCAGTCCCAAAGGAAAAAAACTGTGACTTATGAGATGCCAGAGGCTGCCTCTTCTTCTAGCCACATCTCTTCCTGTCCCCCACTACTTCCTCTACTCCTGAGGTTTTAGCTCCATAGATCACTCAACCATATCCACAGCATAGATGCTCATAAGTCAACATGGAAAAAGCATGGATATGGAAACCCTCTACCTGTTATGCTTCTCCTGTCCAATGGTTACCATTTTTCAACATTTCAGTTCAAATGTTACCTCCTCTAAAAACATTCTATGACTCATCACACTGGAGTAACCATCCTTTCCATTGTTTCCTCACAGTATTATGTGTACCACTGTGGGCAGTGTTATATGTCATATGTCATCTCTATGTCCCATGAGGCTGTGTGGGCCTCAAGGCATAGTATTACTCACCTGGCACTGTATATGATTCATCAAGGTGCTCAGTGAATGTTCCTGGTTGAAGACATGAATGTGTGAATGAGTACAGCGTTGTTTTTTTCATCCACTGCAGGGCCTAAACCCAGTGTGTTCCTTGACAGGAATCTAGAAGCAATATTTTCATGCGAGTCTTCCAGATGGGTATCATGCGTTCACAGTAGCCCCTTTTGTGGTTACAATATTAACCCAAAGTCAACTTCCCTGGCACCTTCAAGGTGAAAAAATAGCTATGGGATTTCTGAACTCCAGAAGCAATGTTGGTATGCAAGATGCCACAATTTGGTAAGGTCCACACTGTGGTCAACCCAGTGACTAGTCCTTCATAAATGTCTCAGGAACACCAACAACTAGAGCCTGTTCCCTCCTGTGTTCACTTACTGAATACACTTTTAATGAGCAACTGCTTTCTACTGGATGCTACACTAACTAGGCATGGAGGACCAAAAGGATTAAGCATGTAGTAAGGCCACAGACAGAGCAACAAACAAAGAGAGATAGAATTCATTTGTTCAACACATCCTGAATAAGCACACACACCAGGCTCTATCCTAAGAGCTGAGAGAACATAGTGAACAAACAGGTAAGCATCCCTGTCCTCAGACAGACAACAAGCAGGATGGACCAGAGATATGTAAAATAGGAGGGAATAACAAGTGCTCAGGAGAAAAACCAAGGATGAAAAAGGGTATTAAAAATGTAGTCAATCCTTCTAAGAACTGGAACAAGACAGAGATGCCCTCTTTTACCACTTCTATTTAACATTATCCTTGAAACTATAGCCAGCGCAATTAGACCAAAGAAATTAAAGGGGTATGAATAGGAAAAGAACACAAGCTGTCACTATTTGCCAGTGACATGATTCTATATTTAGAAGATCCCAAAAACACCACCAGAAAACTTCTAGAACTCATAAATGAAATCAGTAAAATAGCAAGATATAAAAATAACACACATAAATCTAATGCATTTATATGCATAAGCAATGAATCCATTGCAAGAGAAATTAGGAAAACTACCCCATCCACAAGAGCCTAAAATAATAAAATACTTGGGAATCAATCTAACAAAAGAGGTGAAAGACCTCTACAATGAAAACTACAGAACACTAAAGAAAGAAATCGAGGAATATCTTAGAAGATGGAAAGATCTCCCGTGTTCTTGGATAGGCAGAATTAATATAATCAAAATGGCCATACTACCAAAAGCACTATACAGATTTAACACAATTCCTATTAAAATCCCAATGACACTGTTCATAGAAATAGAAAGAGGAATCTATGGAACCAACTTAGATGCCCTTCAACAGATGAATGGATAAAGAAAATGTGGTACATATATACAATGGAATATTAGTCAGCCTTAAAGAAGAATGAAATTATGGCATTTGCAGGTACATGGATGGAACTACAGAATACCATGCTAAGTGAAATAAGCCAATTCCCCCAAACCAAAGGCTGCATATTTTCTCTGATAAGTGGATGCTGATCCATAGTGAAGGGAAGGTAGGGAAGAATGAAGGAACTTTGGATTTTGCAGAGGGGAGGGGTGGGGCAGTGGGGATGGGAAGGATGGTAGAATGTGACAGACATTATTACCTTATATACATGTATGAAAAAAACTTTTTGAAAAATATTTATCACTGTCAAAAAAAAAGAAAAATAAATCAATAGTACATATTCCTTTACTAAGATTAGTCTGAAATGTTCACATTTTTCCTGTTCCCAAATGAAACTGATGTATACTTACTAAGAATAAAAAAAAGAAACAAAAAAGGTAATGTGGGGAAAAATATAGCTAAGGTGGCCAGCGAAGGTTTCATAGCAATCCTAATAACAGAGGCAAGAGGAGAGGGGCTGCAGGGATGTAAAAAGGAAATGAGTTCTTTAAGGAAAGCTGGAGAAGGTTCCAGAGAGGACAGGACTTTTGAGGTGGGTTCTCATGGAAAAAGAATAGCTTTTGAAAGGGACAAAGAAAGGGGCATCTGGGTTTAGTGAGAATAGCACATGCATGATGGGGAAAAGGAAGGGGTTGCAGAGTTGCAGAACAGTATTTGGGGAGGAGGGACGTGAGTCAGAGCTAGAGAAGTGAGAAGGCTCTAACAGCATGCAAAGACAATTGATTTTATTCTATGGACAACAAGAAGTCAATGACAGTTTCAGATCTGAGAAACCAGCTGATTATCCTGGAATTAAAAAGGATCACTCTGGAGGCAGTATTCCGGGCAGACTACACAAGGAGGGCCAGAAGAAGGCAGCCACTGTGGCAATTAAGGATGCACCACCATTCCTTGACTTCCCAGGGGAAAGGGAGGCAGGGAATCTACCCTTTACACCTTACAAAATGGGAAAGCTGACACTGAAATCAGACTGTACACATCTGTATTCATCTCTCCCACTTTGGTGTTTACATACCTGCAACAAACAGGTGTCCACTTCAAAATGCCAGTGAGTTGACAGCTTTTTGTCAAACACACACACAAAAAAAATTTCACATTTTACAGCAGAATCCACAATTAACATTCTTGTTCAGGATTTTAAATGAAACACTATGTCAACTCTTTTTAGGCTCCTGAATAACCATCTAAATAGCATTATAATAGCTGCTTTCTTTTGTGCTTGCACTAAATGTCATGGCCACTTCCTTAAAATGTTCATGTCAAACTTAGTGGAAGAAGAAATATGTTAGCAATCACTGTCAGAGAGCCATTTGGTTTACCCACTCAACACTAATCCCTATCCTGAAGGGTGCCATATGAAAACAAAATAAACAAAAATGCTAAGTGATTTCGCAGCTAAAAAAGTGATATATACTCATTCTAGGTATTTTGAAAAATATTGACAAGTAAAAGGAAGAAACAAAGCATGCATAATTCTACTCTGGATATCCCAAGTGCAGAAACTTTTGGTATATTTCCTTTTAGACTCTCCTAGAGGTTATTTTATTTATTTTATGTTGTTGAGATCACACTATATTCATGATCCTGTCATAGAACCACAGTTTGAATTGATTTTCTCAGTTTGTCACCAGTGGCAGCATAAAATGGAACCAGGCATTGCTCATTTCTCAGTCCCTACATTAACCTGGTTCTATTTATCTGAACTCTATCTAGTAAACCAAGGTCCCTCTTAGAATGTGGAACCTAAATTGAACCCACACTTCAGATGGGGTTACCATCTCATTTTGTGCAGCCAATATAGTATACTTCTGTTAATTCAGCCTCCAGGTATATTGGTTTTTAATCAGTCATATCCAAGTACTAGTTCAAAATCACTCAGACCCATATTGAGCAAGAACTCCTTCACCCTTTAAGGATGCAACTGATTTTTGCTAAATAAATGTTATCTATGCTGATTTTATAGTATGAATTTTATGTAGTTTTGCTCTAATATCCCAGTCAATTAAGATCACTTCAAAGCCCAACTCTGTCATCTACTACCTTGACTAGTTTGCTGCTTCTCACATATTGGCCAGGCATTGCATTAGGGACACTGCAGAGGAAAGGCCCTGCACAGCAAGATGTGAATGAACACCCTTCCTGGCTGGCATTAAGCCTTTAACTTACAGTCTATACCCCATGTAAACTGTACTGCCACCACTTGGCCATGACTTTACCAGGGACTGTTGTATGCCTTGATAATATGTTCATAACACTCCCATTGGTTTCTTTCTCTTCCAGGTACTTAAATCATCTGTTTAAAATGATCAGCTGTAGAATTTTTACCAGTCGTTGTCAAAGGCTCACATCCGTCTCACTGCTGTATATTTCCAGAATCTTCTTTCCCATTCTGGAAGACTGAAATATTCACTTATCTCCAGTCTTACCTAGAAGTCTGACCCAATTCACAGAAATAAAATGCTCAGACCCAGGACCCTGTGGCTTACTCCATGTATCCTTCCATATGAGCACCTTGCTCACAGGAGATACAAGAAGGCTTTACAAGTAGGCTTCCACAGCTTATGTAATAGGGGTAAGAAATAGCACTTTTCAGAATGCAGACATAATAATGAGCATAATAAAAGAAATGGAAGTAAGTTACAAATTAATCTAGATATGAATTATCTTAAAGATAAAGTAGGCTAAGAACAACAACAACAAAAAAAGCTAGATTTGCCGTTCTGATGGATTATTCTTCCAAATACCCTGAACCTATGTGCCCTTAGTCTACCCCCTAGAAATATACCTACCCCTTCAGGCTGACATGAGCAATGACAACCCTCCCCATCTAACACAAATTCTGGAACAGCCACAGCAGCTATTCATTCATTCTCTCTTCTTCTGGGGCACCTCTGTTCCACATCATTGTTCCATTGGTGGACCATTCCTTGAAGTTCTGTGGCCATGAATTGAAAAGGTACACATGGCATAAGCCATACCACAGTCATCCTAGTTCTAGACTGCTGCCTAGTACTTTGCAACTCCACACTTGGAAATCTCCACAGTGGCAGGCCTTTATAAGGGATTCATATTGGCATGCTCCTCTGTGATGTTTTAGAAAATACTACTGTTCCTGTACCACAGGCCTCGCTATTCAGAGGCAATAAATCTGAGGTATCTTTACTACTTGTTAAGATCCACAAGTGGTTCTCATCTATGCTCCTGGTAAAAACCACTGTTATACACCAAACTAACTTCTCGAAACTATGAAAGGGTAATAGTTGCCAACCTCTCCCCAATACTACGAGGGAGGAAAGGTTAGTTTTTTAAGAGACAGAAAAATTTTTGAACACCTAGTATGAGTTGAACATATGTTAAACATTTTTGCATAAATTTTCCTATTTAATCCTCGCAGTTAGTCAATGAGGTAGGTACTATCTACACGCTAAATAAGGGGGAATTGAGGCACAGAAATTAAAAACCTGCTCATAAAATGTATTTTTAATTTTCATTCTGTTCCCTACATAAAAAGATGTTAGTGTCATATGAGTTTTGCATAAGCAAAAAATTAAGAGTTGAGAAGCAAATCTATCCCCCATGTTAATCTGATCCACAGTCAATCTTGCAAGGTAGAAGAGAAACAGTTTAGTATTATCTTTAACAGTTAGGGTCATCTTTATGGTCTTATATTCTACTTACCGTTTCCAAACTTCTTAAATAAAGACGATAATTTGTGATGTAAACTCTTCCCTTAATGGGGCCATTGAAAGGACATATGTAAATAACTTCTTTGTCTAGTAAGATAAAAAAAGTACCCTAAAATAATGGAAATATATACCAAGATACACAATAAATGGTACTAATTTAATATCAACTATTTGGCTAAGAATAACTACAATAAAAAATTACTGAAAAGGTTGAATGTAAGCACTGGCAATGTCTCCACATTACCATGCTAGGTTGTATAAGGGCAGTTGGGGAAGTAGTGGGGCCACATCACCTCCAGGCACTAGGAGTGTTTCCCTGAGTTTGCCCATAATGCTATCACTAACTGGGGCAAGGTGACAACAGCTGGTGAGCAGAACTAAATAAGGGTACCACTGCTGCAACCCACAGATGATTATAAAATAACTATGCCTACCACTTCAATCAGAGAATGGCAAGTCATGTAGGACAATTTCATGGAACTACCTCTGACCACACAAACAACATGTTTTCAATAAATGAATGCTAAGCATAGAAATCTGTTTGTAGTCTATTTCTCTTTTTTAATAGTCCACAGAAGAGTTCAGCTATGTTCTTTTTAAACATTTAAGTCATATAAAACAGATGGACAAAGGAATAGCACATCTTCAGTAGAATCAAACAAGGACCAATTTAGTCAGGAGAGTTAATTAACTATAACAGAAATATATCATTCTCTTAGACTTCAAGGATGTCCTTGAATATGTTAATGATCTTTAATTTTTTAATGACTTTAAAATCCCTTTTGCCTCAGGTGCTAAATGAAAAATATCCAGTAAGGCTACTTCACACCAGTTCAACAGGTTACTACCTTGGTTAAGGTTTAAGCACTGATATTTAGCACTAAAACTTCATATATGGAGACCACTGAAAGTAAAAATATCTTCTTTGCTCTAATCCCAAATTTGGAATGGACATATCCTGCTGGTTTCTATTTGAAGACTAGAATTATATGTGTAAGTCTTTGGACACAAAATAGTTTCTCATGGTGCCTGGCTAATTCAGAAAAGTATTTTTTGTCTAGGTCTGTCATCCAGTTAGTGCCATTTTTTTAGTTATTTAAGCTAAAAACCTTGATCTTCAGTTGAAAGGTTCATTGAAACAATGGTAACTTATACATAGGGTCCACCACATACACTGAAATGGGAGAGGTGGAATCAACCCTAACATACATTAGCGCTTGGCTCAGAAGATGCCTATGCTTGTGCATTCTTATGTTAGAATGATCTGGCCTTTGCAAAGTAGATACCTTCCTCTTGATGTAAATTTATCATTAAAAAACCCACATACATCAAAATTTTACCTTGATATAACTAACATCTATTTTCTGATAAACAAACAAAGAAATAAATATTTGTTTTGTACCAGGGATTGAACCCAGGCGTGCTTAACCACTGAGCAATATCCCCGGTCCTTTTTAAATTTTGAGACAGGGTCTTGGTAAATTGCTTAGGGCCTTGCTAAGTTGCTGAGGCTGGCTTTGAACTCATGATCCTCCTGCCTCAGCCTCCCAAGTTACTGGGATTACAGGTGTGTGCCACCGTGCCCAGCTACAAACAAATATTTTAAAACATTAAGATCTACTATCTTACAAAGGAGAATCCATAAGTCTTTATAAGTTCATTATTTTGAAGGAGATTATCACAGACCAGAAACCTTAATATTATTTTGTTCTTATAACTTTAAACCACGAGAGCATATAGTCCAGTAAAAACTTTCAAGAAATAATCTATGTTTTTTTGTCCTAAATCACTCGTAGTCTTCAGTGCAGAGACAAGAATATCACTATCCTTGTAAGCACAAAGCTCCTGAAAGAACTGTTTGAGAAAGGAATGTGGAGCATTCTCTGTGTTACCACTTCTAAACAAAGCTAGCCTTTTTGTCTCTGACTTGTATAGAGTAAATGGGACTGAAGCCACCTGATCCTGCCGCATGCTCATCCAGTTATGTAATCCTAGCATCAGAGGGTTCTTACCATTAATTAGCGCTTCTCCTGGGAGTCTAGGAACAGTCTCACTGAGATCCCGATTGACTCCATCTCGTGATGTCTGGAAAGGAAGCAGAGGAATCAGAAGTAATGGCATTGTGTGTGTACGGGGTCTCACAGCATCTGGGAATACAGCAACTAGAAACATATTTTTCAAAGAAAAAAATTAAGATATAGCATGTGAGAAAATTAGAGAAAATTCAAACTGTAGTCTGGGTTGGGGATGTGGCTGAGTGGTGGAGCACTTACTGAGCAAGCGTGAGTCCCTGGTTTCTATCCCAGCACTGCAACCAAACAAAACAACCAAAAAGAACCAATCTGGTTTCTACATTTATTAGATGTGTTAACTCTCAGTATGCATTTATATACAGTTAACATGATCTTGAATAATACTGATTTCCAACTTTTAAAATCAACATTTTTTCAGGAAAATGATAAAATATAAATATGAAGTGTTAGTTATACATTGTACACCATGGCATCTTTCTTTTTCATATAAAATATTCAGTCACCTTGGGCACTGGGCTTGCTTAGTCGGTAGATCATGAGACTCAAACAGGGGACATGAACTGAACCACAGGACAGTGATTGGCCAGAATCTTACTATGATGCTAGAAAGTAAGTATCATGACCTATTGGGTTTCCTGTTTTTCTAAGACCCTGTCTCACCTCTACTTCCTCACCTTTACTAAAAGCCTTATCCTAGACAAGAGGAAGAATATTCTGGCCGGGCGTGGTGGCGCACGCCTGTAATCCCAGCGACTCGAGAGGCTGAGGTGGGAGGATAGCAAGTTCAAAGCCAGCCTCAGCAACTTAGCGAGGCCCTAAGCAACTCAGTGAGACCCTGTCTCTGAAGAAAATACAAAATAGGGCTGGGGATGTGGCTCAGTGGCCGAGTGTCCCTGAGTTCAATCCCTGGTTCCTAAAAAAAAAAAAAAAAAAAAAAAAAAAAAAATAGAATATTCTGTCAGAGAACTTTTGAGCTGATTAGGGTCTTAAGAATCATTTATAAATTCTCTGGTGACTTTCCTATTTCTCTAGGCCTCCCATTTTAGAGGTATTCCCAAGCATGAGCCTCATCCAATCACTTCAGCAGCTCTGCCAGGCAGGGAAAGTATTAACCACTAAAATTCACAGGCAAGTTCTAAGAGTCCAGTTTACCAAAGATATTCACTGTGACCCACTTGCCAGGCACCTTTCAAGGTATTCATGCACCCTAGTATAATGATCAAATGATGTGTGGCATGTGTTGGTTTTATGATGTATGAGGCACACTGCTAACATCTGTTTGGACAAAAAGTTTTTTACTCCTATTTTTCATTCATTTTTTCTAGTTGTTTTCCAAAACCAAATGACAATCATTTCATGGGTAAAGTTAGCTGTGCTTCCCCCAGAGGCCGTCACCTTAGAGGTGTTTTTTGTGTGTTTGTTTGTTTGTTTGTTTTTTGGTTTTGGAAGGTATTAACTGAAACAAAATATACCAGGGCACCTCTGTGAATTATTAGGGGCTATGCAAATGGAAAGATTTACTATGAAATAGGAGAAATGTAAGTTGAATATTTACATAAGATATAAGCTGTCAAAGTGAGGTGTTTGCTGAAGTTTTAATGGTTCTATCTTTTTTACTCACACATAAAATTAAAATTGCTAGCCATTTTAAACATTTTTACTGTTTTTAATTAAGTGTTTTAATTGGGAGGGGCAGGATAAATTGTTTCCAGCCAAGAATTCCTTCCTCAATGAGAAACAGAACCACACACCTTACATAAATGAAACTGGAAAGAAATTATTATCCTTTAATACTGCCTCTAACTAAAAACAAATACAAGGGGCAAATGTTCCATTCAGTATGCCTTTTAAATACCACAGTTCAGGATCAAGAGGAGAAAACATAATCCAAGCCAAAATGAGAAAGTGAATGTTTGATTAACATAGGATAACATGGGATTAATGTAGGATATACTTTATATCACAGCAGCATTACCTAAGGGCTTATAATTATATTCTTGAAGTTTACTCTTACATTTAGAACTGATTCTTGTACCATACAAATACCAAAAGAAGATATGATAAAAATTTATATAATCTAGGGGATGAAGAATGTCCTTATAGACACCCAAAATAAAAAAGATAAAGGAAAAGATTGACAGATGTGATTACATAAAACTTTGAACCTCTGTATTTCAAAATCAAAACAAAATACCATAAATTAAAAGGCTGACAATGAACCAGCAAAAAAAACTTGTATATTGTAAAGAGAGAACTATCATAATATAAATAACATTTATAAAATAATAAGAAAAAAATCCTCTCAAAACACCTCAGAGCAAACAGGCAAAGGACCCACTCATGTCACAAAAGAAATACAAACGGACGATAAACAGAATTTTTACACAAAAGATCCACCTTGTTAATAATAAAGGAATACAAATGACAAGACAGCCTTTGGATCCCTCTGATTGCTTGAGCAGTCTTATGCACTGATGGATGGGAGTATAAATTAACCTTTCTGGTAGATAATCTTAAAGGCTGAACAGGGCCACGAATAAAGACGTTTTTAAATTCACTCCCTTCCTTTCAATATATGTTCCCAAATCTCCCATTAATTGTACAATTATCCCCTGGCTACTTTGAACCATTTTCTGTTAAAGTTGTATTTGTTTTGGTTAAGCAACTCTTTCATCATCATAATTAGAAAATAATGCCAATATTTAGGAAAGTTAGGCAGCCTGCTCAGTGGGCCTTGACCTTCCATTACCTCCTTCAGAATGCTTCCTGGAACAGAAGATTGCCTGGTACCTGAAATGTAATGTCTGGCAGCAATTCATGAAACAGGTTCCCCAAAATGAAGGTACACTTATGGACTTAAAAATCTAAAAATTGCCAGGTGTGGTGGTGCACACCTGGAATCCAGGGGCTGGGGAGGCTGAGGCAGGAGGATCATGAGTTAAAGCCAGCCTCAGCAACAGTCAGGTGCTAAGCAACTTGGTGAGACCTTGTCTACAAATAAAATACAAAATAGGGCTGGGGATGTGGGTCAGTGGTCAAGTGCCCCTGAGTTCAATTCCTGGTACTCTCCCCCACCAAAAATGTAAAAATTATTTAACACATAGAAGGTGCTCTATGTCAAATCTGTCCTGGAACAAGGTGGGACAATAAATATGACCATATTTACTAATGTACTTAGAGTAGGTAAATGAAGAAAAAAATTCATAATTCAATAAACCCCAAATGATTATGTAATATTTAAATATGAAAGCAGAGAAATGCAAAGAAAAATATAGATAAATCTGGAAACTCAACTTACCCTCTTAATGGATTCATTCTCCAAGGAATGTGAATTATATTTAGAAGTTGATGCAGAGGCCATATTGGATACTCTACAAGAAAGGCAACATTCTCTGTTAACTGAATTTGTATTATAATTTCAAACATACCTGACATCAAAGATTTAAATATTTCAACTAAGACAAAACAGTACTACTTTACAGGCCCTATTTCCATTCTAGGCCCCAGCAGAACTAAGTAGAGCACAGGCAGTATGGGAAGAAGCTCAATGGGGGTTCAGGAAACTCAGAAAAAGAGAAAAGTGGACCTAAATACAAGAGGGTGAACTCAATGGAAGACACCACACATACTCCAGGAATTTTTGTTCACAGTGCTCAACTAGTTATAAAAAATGATTTTTGTTTTTTTGTGGTAGTGGGCATTGAACCCAGGGCCTCACACGTGCTAAGCAAGCATTCTACCACTGAGTCACATTCCCAGCCTGATCTGATGTTTATCAATGAGCAACAAGCCTCAGATTTCCATACTTTTTAATTTTGAAAGAATTTAGAGACAGCCAAGCAGAATGATAAAATGGTGGGCAATTTAACTCATACTATTTTCCCCTTCGAGAATTCTGTTTCCTCAAATTAAAGCAATTTCATGTGGCATGGATTTGATCAAAATCAAATTTATAAGATTTGATTTAATCAGTATTTTCTAGGGAAAGTATATCTTTCATTTAAATAATGAATATTTATGACAATTCAGACATAAATGAAAGCATCAAATTCAGAACATAAACAAAAGCATTTTAATGCAAGTACTTAATTTAGACTTTTGAAGATTATAGCAACAACAGGAAACTAAATAATGCTTTGGTTATTTCTCAAAAAAGGTTTGTTTTTTGGTACGGGGGGGGGGCTGAACCTAGGACACTCTATCACTGAGCTACATTTTTATTATTTTGAGACAGAATGTTTCTAATAAGTTTCTGAGGCTGACCTTGAACTTGAGGTCCTCCTGGCTCAGCCTCCTGAGTTGCTAGGATGACAGGCCTGTGCCACCATGTTTGGTTTTATTTATCCAAATTAATGGCACATAGACATGAAGTGACTGGGAGATAATCCATATCCAATTCAAAAAGGTAACTGTGACTATCTCAGGACAGGCTGTCTTAAAACAACATCACTCCCTAAAAAAACTAAGTATGGAAAATATAAAAACACTCTGGCACAAATCCTAGTAATTCAATAGCTCTATAATCCTCAACACTGTCCTTAAGAATGGCCTGCAAGAAGCGACCAAGATGCAGATAAGGCAACCACCAGGATGTGGAGCAGTTGCTGCGTGGGAACAATCTTATTATTAGGACTGTGAGGCTGCCCCCACATTAGATCAACTCTACAAGGGCAAGGCTTGTGTCCATTTAGTTTGTGGCTTTACCCTAGCACACAATGGCACTCATGTCTAGTGAATGAATGATTATGTGAAAAATATACAATATCATGGAACATCATGATAGGGTCAATTTCAATACTGGTTTACCCAATCCTAGAATACTGGTACTAGAAAACTACTACGGCGGCTTAAAATGAACAATTAGCAAGGCACAGTGACCCATTCCTGTAGTTCCAGCTGCTCAGAAGGTTGAGGCAGGAGGATCAATTGAGCCCAGGAATTCAGGGACGACCAAACAACATAGTGATACCCTGTCTCAAAAGTGAGGCGGGGGGCAAGAAGAATGAACAACTGAGGCAAGAGATATTCAAATTAAGAAACGTGAAACTGCTAAGAGGTAGGACAACCTAAAATTAAAATAACTTTAAGAAGAATTATGAATAACTCTAAAATGAATTAAATTCAGATAAAAGTAATGTATTCTGTTTTGAAAACCTCCTCTAACCTTAAGTTCATGTCCAAGAAAAAATAATCCATTATTCTCAGAGACAGCAGAAATGGATGAGATGAACTAGACAGAGAAGGTTTTATATATGAAATCATTATATGGACTAAACAAGATTATATACTGGGGGGATTCTTTAGCAATTAATATGAAATGAGTTTTTAGCAAGATATATACTAATATCTAATAAGTCAATGTTTTAAAACCAAAGATGTTACTGTCAGGTCAACAGAGAATCTTTAAAATGCAAAGTTATGTGATCCACTCAGTCTTACCTCCCTGTTTCTATTTGTTCATAAATCATAAGAGAATGATGACTCCCCCTGTTTTCTTCAATTCTCATGAAAAATTTCAATTGAAAACAAATATAAAAGAAGCCCTCATTTCCCCTTCATTTAAAACTGTTTTATTGAGATATAACTCATGTACTATCTAATTCATCTTTTTAAAATGTACAATTTGTTTCCATTTATCCAGAATCATACAATTATATCCAAAATCAATTTTATATAATTTTCATCACCTCATAGAAACATGCATACCCATTAACTGTCACTCTTCACTCCATAATGTCCCAGACCCTCAGCAACCATGGAAATGCTTTCTATCTCTCTCTATATGCCCATTCTGGGCATTTCATAGAAATGAAATCATGTAGTGAGAAGCCTTTCACACTTCCGGAGTTACACCAGACACTGCTACTGTTAAAAGGATGATCAAGTACAAGCCTAAGAAATTGAGGGTGCAGGTTAGATGTGTCAGTTCCATGATGAGCCATGCTTTCAAATCTCATCAATAAGCCTTTCTGTTGAATGGTTTCAACTGATTCCTGAAGTCTGCAGAAGCATGACCTACCTGATATGGATAGCTAGATGCCACAGCTGGCTCCATTCAAGTCCCAACTGCAACCCATGAACCATATTACCCTGGGCAGGTTATTTAACTTGTCTGAGCTTCTGTGTTGTTATCCCTATTTTACTTCATCATTGTTTGGCAAAATGAATGAGTTAATACGTGTGAAGGGCTTAGAGCCACTCCAACTATCTGTTAACAAAGTATCAGCATTTATAAATTATGAAAGGATAATTACTGAGTACACACACCATAACCAATTCTTCTGCAAATTATTTCTGACCTTAGAAATATGAGGGAGAAAGATGACTATTACAGGGATTTTGCACAGCTGATTGTTACTGTATTATAAAGCTTATTTTTAAAGTACAATAGTGGCTGAAATAGGACAAGAGGCAGCAGAGTGGCACTGTGGCAAATGTGCTAGGCAGTTGAGCACAGGACCTGGGCTGTCTATAAGTTACGAAGCAAGGTAAGTTCATCAGTATCTTCATCTATAAAACAACTACATTGTGCAAAGTGTGGTTCGATAATAATTAGAAACTACAGTGAAGTTTAAAAAAACAAAACCAAAAAACAGCTGAACTTTTGGTTTACAGAGCATTTGGGCCCAAACCCCTAACAATCAAGTTTTAATCCATTTTATTTAAAAAAACATTGATTTTTCACTGCCCTGGTTTTAAAGCAAAAATTGAAACTTAATTCTCTATATATATGCTAATTACAGGAGCCTAAGCAAAGGTAGACTTCTATTATTTTTGATCCTCCCCCCAAAAACCTTTGTGATGATTTAAGCACAATTCTCTCCTGTGACACAGAAAGCAAGGCCCTGGCACAAGTTATTGGCAGGGCCAGCTCTGGAGTAGGTCCCCTAATGCTGCTGCATCCTTTCCTCCTAGAAAAGTCTTACAACAACCTTTCTTGTTAGAAAAGTCTTCCAAGCATACTCTTGGAAAAAACCAGGTACAGGTTTGACTGGTCCCAATCTCAGCAGAGGAGTTTTCAACAAAGAAACAGGAATTCAAGAACTCAAGTCAACCAGCCAAGCAATCTTTGGGGCCTCTAAGCCTCTACAAATAAACCTATATAATAAAGCTATACCAAAGAAACCAGATTTTTGAAACAGACTGAATGTGGGAGCCCCTCTAAACTGGGCAGTTTCCTCTTGCTGAGAGTAAAGGCTGAGGGGCAGCCACCTGACCTGGGAGATGCCTGCCCCTCCAGCAGACTGTCCAGCACAGATTAAAACAATCTGCATATGTATATGTCCTGCCTTTTGTCTCACTTTGCCACCTGACTCTGAAAGCTTTGCTTGGCCTTCTGCCTTCCTTCGAAGCTGGCCTGCAATAAAACCTATTTTCTTAACAATTTCACTCTGAATATTTCTGTAGCAGTGAAAGCTCTCCTCTCCTTTGCAGGAATTAGTGCCACCCAGTAACATTTTTAAGTCACAGCATGGCATTTATTGTCTCTCTTTAAATTCAAGACCACCTCAACCTTGGTGGGCCTTCCCTCCCTCCTTCTAGCACTTAGTGCCTTTCAGATAATAATGTGGCTACTGACTTCTTCCCCCACCAGGAAACAAGCTCCCACAGGAATACAGGCCCCATCAGGATGGATAGTGCAGATAAGGTTTCCTGTCTGTTTTATTTACTGCTATATTTATAACACCTGTAGGAATGCCTGGCACCTAATAGATACTTAGTAGGTATTTGTTAAATGAAGAACTGAGCAGAAAGACTTCACCAAGGAACTTAACAGTTGTTTATCCAATATTTCAGTTGAGCCAGGAATTCAGGCAAGCTTATATATATACACACATATAAAGGTACATGTCCTTGGCTAATCAGGATGTTCTGGGCATGGTGGCTCCAGGCAGCTGAACTGCAACATTAATTTACACCACTTTGAAACAATGTGCACCGAAAATAACTAAAACAATCCACTACAGACTTTTCCCAGGAAGCAGAAATTTCAAATTAAGGTACAAGAACATCTTCCCCCACACTGAGAACCTATTTCCCCGTTTCTGTCCTATAAGAAACACTGATTACACGAAACATCTAGAGCGAACATAATTAGAAACACTGTAAAACAAATGCGGGCCTATTTGGCCTTATTTTAAAAATCTAAAAGCAGATTTAGAAAGTCATTTTGACCTCTGTCTCACAGGGCCTTTGCTAGCAAAATCTAAACACCCAGGGTTGCTCTATTTTCCATGGTCACCTGATTTGAGATCAATGGCCCTTGCTCAGTGGTTTTGCTGAACTTTCTTGTGTACAGACAAAACAGTGACAAGAGGTATGCAGGCTTTCTCTTTTGATCCTCCTTACCGTGGTTTATTAATTTAAATCAATTCAAACATGCTCTTTCTCTTGAGGCTCCCCTGATGGCTGTGGAGAACTAGCCAGTCTTTTAAAGCCCGACTTTTAGAGGCTGCTGGGGAACAAAAAGGTATGAACAAGCTGCCTCTAAGTTCAGACTTATGGTCTTTCACAGATCTCTCTCCTTACTTGGAAGTCTGTTTTGAAAAGAAATATGTGAAATACTTAGGGCAGTCATGCTTAGTACAATCAGGCCTGATATTCCCTTTGTTATAGAAAAATTTCTGTAAAACCCTTTTTGCTATATTGAAATAAGAGTCATAGATACTATCAATCTAAACACAATTTCTTAAAAAAAAATCAATGTGCTACTTTAATTCCAGCATAAAGGAAAAATAAAAGGACAGTGATTTTTTTTTTTAATTTTTACAGACTGCATTTTGATTCATTGTATACAAATGGGGTACAATGTTTCATTTCTATGGTTGTGCATGATGTAGATTCACACCATTCATGTACTCATACATGTACATAGGGTAATGATGTCTGTCTCAGTCCACCATTTTTCATACCCCCTCCCCCCACATTTCCCTCTACATAATCTAAGTTCCTCAATTTTCAATGCATTACACTAAAACCCAACACCTTCCCATTTCCAATTTGGCCTCTAGGGGGAGCATCACCCCCAATGAGGATCACTCTCAGCGTTCTCTGCTCTATTCTCAGAGTGCCAGTAAATGAAGGATTTACTGGATTCAACGTAATCTGACTTTGCATTAAAGGTACTGTTTTCTGTAGCCCATTTAGAAGGCAAGAAAATGAAAACATACTGTGAGATGTCCACAACCAAACCACTCTCTTGACAAAAAAGAAATGCTCAACATCCTGGCCATGTTGAGATCATGAACATTACCAATTTAGTGTCTACATTAGCTTAGTTGAGGGGAGTGGTGCTCAGCCCACATGAAAATAAAGTATGATTTGCAAAAGTAGAAGTGTATTTCATTTTTTAAAATCCATATTCCTCTGAAGCGGGGGGTGGCAAACTTACTGTGAGGGCCAGATGGTAAATATTGTAGGCTTTAGTGGGTCATACATCTCTGCCACAACTACTTAAGTCTGCAGTGTAGCACTGAATCAGGGACAGAGAAATGAATGAATGTGCTGAATTCCAATAAAATCATATTTGCAAAACTAGGCTGTTACCCCCTGCTTTAAAGTATTAAAATAAATTATTTCCAAATGAACTTTTTTCAGTCAAAGCAAATAATAATCATGTCCTATTAACTTCAAAATAAACAATTAACTCCAGCATTCATAGCTTGTCAGAATGCCACTATGCCCAGCTGTAGAATGGTATGAACAGACCAATTCAAGTTTCCAATCCCAATTCTATCACTTAATAATAAAGGTCACACAAGCCTGTACCAAGTACAGTCCCGTCTTTGAAATAGGCATGACACTCCCCACCCTCATGCAGTGTTGAGTGGGAACATGCAAAATGACAGCACAGCAAAAGGTGTTCGAATACCAGTTCCCCTCCTCATACTATTAAGTGTTTTAACTCTGAAGTTACTTGTTAAACTAGTGCTAATATCCAAGGCTGGACTGCCTGGAAACGGCACAGTCTGACTGCCCAGTCATTCTGCACACGTTTACTAAGATGATCAATCTAAACTTGTCAAGACCCTGAGCAGCCGTAAAGCACTTTATCTTCAATGTATGCCTACCTCCACCAACATACACACACAGACTCCCACTCCACAGAAACTTTTCATGGGATCCCCATCACAGAAATCTCATCTCATTACCTTTTTTTCAGGCTCAGGTCATCTAGATATAGACTTACTTTAAGAAACTTTTAGCCTAACCCACTCAACTCAGTGTTTTATTGTCCAAATAGACACATATAACCCATATGCACTAGAGTTCCTCCATTTGTCTTGGACACTTCAAATCTCAGGGTTAAAGATATTTGGTTTGATCTTTCTTTAGAAATTATAAAATTTTAAATCATATTTCATTTAGAAACTTATTTCAAATAATTTTGATATTTGTAATCTATATCAAATATACATTGGCTTTTACTTCTTTAAATGTTGCAAAGACCTTTGAGTAAAACCAGTATAATCCAGACCCAGTGGAGAATGCATTTTGAATCATTTTTTTCCTGTGGTTAGTGATAGGTTTGGGGTGATCCATTCACCCTACTTCTTGGTCCCCTAATGATAAATGGCACATCTTCAAGAAAGCTGATTGGCTTCAGTGCATAAGCTGTGGCCATGCACTGAGGATAACTTTAGAAATCCTTCATAAATTGAAATTGCTATAGCAAACAAACTATTTTAAACTATTTTAAAGTTAACTACCATCAGGATATTTTTTTTTCAATGTATAAAGGCATCCTAGTGATATGCCATACATTTAAACAAATCATTAAATTCACCAATGGATTTTGTAACAGTCAAATACCTGCCAGTAAACAGTTTTAAAATAGGAATGAGATCAAATTCCCATCCACCTGTCAATTCCAAAACCCATAAACCCAGCTGATATGCTCCATGACAAAGTTGTGTTGATTTTCCCCAGTGAGAATTACTGCCAAATAGGACATTTAAATTTTTAAGGGGTACCTTCTTAAGCAAAAGCTAAAGTAATAATTGTTGAGGAGTAAAAATGTAAAGTTGTAACTATTACCATACTGAATATACCAGTTCAAAACACCTCCTTATATTGTAAGAGCATTCATCAGCTCTGGGCTAAGGGACCCCAAAAACCCAGGTATTGGGCAGTAATGAAAAATGTCCTTCTGGAATTAGTGGTGGTGGGGGAAGGGATGAGAGAAGAACCCTCAAGTAGATGTGCAGAGTTTCTAAAAAAAAAAAAAGGGGGCGGGGAGGTAGGAGGAGGTGGAAGATGGTAACCTAACCATTTGAACCACTTCCTTTAGGGACTTTCATTCAAAGGTAGAAGCAGGCATACAGGAAGTTTTTTCAGCCTACTCATGTGTGTGTGTGCACGCATACATATATATACACACACACTTCATTTCTCTGGATGCTGCACACATTTGCAATAGTTCATGTCTCATGCTGTATGAAACCTACACATTGACACTGTATGTGTTGTCTGTCAGAATTCTAAAGCTGCCTAAGGGCAGTAACTATGTTTTGTTATGATACCAGAACTAAGCACAGTTTGGGCAAGCAGTGCGTGGTAAAGAAATGAATCTACCATTACACCTCATAAACTTCCATGACTATGGAGAAGATCATCTCCAGCCATGAAAGGTATTCCAATCTACCTCACTAGGATTGTGTATAACTCCCCTGCATATTTTTTTTATCATTTTCTACATCTGTATACATTACTGAACAGTATGATTTTACTTGTTTCTGAGCTTTTATGTAAATGGAATTGTTCGACATTCTTCTGCCCCTTGCTTTTCTCAGACTGTTGAGTCATAAAGGTAGATGCATATCATTCAGCTCCACTTATTTCCACTACTGCACACTAGTTCATGGCTCCATACTTGTTTCTTTTTCTTCTCTCTGTGGTCACCTGAACTGCTTCCAGGTTTTGCTATTATAAATAATGCTGCTATGAGCATTCTTGGAAATATCTCCATTCCTAACATAGAGGTATAAGAACTGTGATGGTATTTTGGGGTTGGATTTCCCTATATCCTTGCCTGATCTAGCAGCAAACATACTTTTAAAATCAGAGTATATGGAGAAGATTGATAATAGATTAAAATGCAGACAAATCCAGTACTTGAAATAAAAATAAATTACAGGCTTGTCAACATTCTAATCCAAGCAGCTGGGGAGTGTATTACTTTCCTAGGGCTGCTATAACCAAGTGCCACAATCTGGATGGCGGAGAACAACAGACATGGATTCTCTCATGGTTGTGGATACCAGAAATCTAAAAGCAAGGTGTCAGCCAGGCCAAGCATCCTCTGATGTCTCTCGGGGGGAGACACTTCCTAACCCCTTCCAAGTTTTGGTGGTTGGTACTCCTTGGCTTGTTGCTGCATCACTCCAGTTTCTGCCAGTGTTGTCACATGGCCTTCTTCCTATGTCTGTTTGCTACAGCTGTTCTCTTCTGACAATGCCAGTCATGTTAGATTAAGGAATACATCTTTCTCCACCATGATCTCAGCTTACTAACTACATCTGTAATAACACTATTTCCAAATAACATCACAATGTGAGGTGCTGGGGATCGGGACTTCAATACAGCACTTTGGGAACCACAATTCACCCCTTATAACAGGGCAGGAGGTTAGCTACAGAAATAAACTACAAATAATCATGTCAACATACGGTTAAATTCAGAACAATTTAGATTGTCCATTCATACGTTTCAGTGAATACACTAAATTTAAATAGTACTGAAATACTAATATGGCTTCTTAGAATAATGAAATGACACCAGGGCAATCTTTTTTTTTATTGAGTATATGTTATTATTTAATTCCATTTATAAAAGAGTTTAAAAAATCAGTCAATAAATGTATCTTGGACGACCATTTGGACCACAATGGGAGATAGGTTTTCAAAGAGCTAACAACATAGTTGGAAAGATAATAAACAAATACAAGTTAGATGGCAATAAAGACAATGAATAAGCATAAGAAAAATAGGGATAAAGATGATAACAGAGGTGATACATTATGATTGAAGCAAAACAGATCATCTGCTTAGGGATCCTGATCATATTCCATTTACTGAATATCTGGGGAGTGGAGATTGATAATGGGTATGGATGTGGTAATATAATATAATCATCTGGGCTATTAATGCCATCTTCCTGAAGACTGCATCTGAGACATAAATTGTATAGGCATAATTCTACATCTAATCATGATAACAAAAAAAGCTTTCAGCAAATTAGAAATGACAATATGAAAACTTACAGCTGACATCACACTTAATGGTGAAAAATGAAATGCTTTCTCACTAAGATGCAAATAAGGATGGCCACTTTTATCACTTTCATTTAACATCTTTTAGAGACCCTAGCAAGTTCAAATAAGAATAAACAAATAAAATGCATAATATACTGTAAGAATGAAGTAAAACTGTTTTTGTAAACAACATGATTATGTATGTGAAAAATCATAAGAATACTAGAAAAAAGCTACTAAAATAAGTAAGTTTATTAAGGTTACATGCTACACAAGATCAATAATTATAAGCTTACTGTCAACAATGAACAGACATAAAATATTAAAATGCCACTTGTGATAACAGAAAAAATGAAATATTTGGGGATATATTTAACAAAATAAAACCAAGAAATCATATACTGAAAATTATAAAATACCACTGAGAGAAATCAAAGAAAACCTAAATACTTGGAGAGATATACCATGTTCAAAGATCAGAAGATTCATGATTGTAATGTCAATATTGATCTACAAACTCAATGCCGTATCTGTCAAAATCCCAGTGTATTTGGATTGTAGAAACTGACGAAATGATTCTAAAATTTGTATGGCATGGCAAAGGACCAAGAATAGTTAAAAACATTCTTGGGGGGAAAAACAGAGGACAAAGTTAGAGAGTCCTTCCAGTACCTGAGTTACATAATACCTCAGTAAATCAAGACAATACAGTATTGGTGTGAGAATAGACTGATGAACTGAAACGAGTCCATAATTATGGCCACCTTTTGGAGGTCCTAGCAATGATCAATTAGCTTTCAACAAAGGTACCAAGGTGATTCAGTGGGGAAAATGACAGGGTTTTCTATGAATGATGTAGGGACAATTTAACATCCATTTGGAAGAATAAATGAAGCTTGACCTTTAATTCACATGATACAAAAAAATTTAACCCGAAATGGAAGATAGGTATATTAGCTGTATGTTGCTGCATAACAAACTTAGTAACTGTAAACACACGTGTATTATCTTATAGCTTCCATGGGTCAGGAATCATGGTCCAACTTAGCTGGGTTCCCTGGTCAGGGTCTCAGAAGACTGCAACTGAGGTAGTGACCAGGCTTCATTCTCATCTGGAGGCCAAAGTGGGGAAAATCTACTTCTAAGCTCATTTATATGGCTGGAAGAACTCATTTCCTTGAGGCTGTGTTGTTGAGGGCCTTGGCATTTTACAAGTTGCAAGTTGCTGGCAGTTCTTAGACACCATGGGCAGTTCACTTTCTCAGCATGGCTGCTGACATCAACAAACCTTCGAGGAGAATCTTTCATGTCAGAGAGAACCAATAAACTCAAAACCAGCTGCTTCTGATCTTAATTACAGCTGTAGAATCATTTCCATATTCTACTGGTTAGAAGCAAGTCATAAGTCCCACCCATACCAACACAAAAAGATACACAGTAGGAATACTACAGGCTAAAAATCAGGTTAGCCACCTAAGGTTAGTCTGTCACAATAGATCCTAAAACTAAAATAAAATAAAAAATAAAAAATAAAAATTCTAGCAGGAAACTCAGGAAAATTTTCTGTGAACTTAAGTTAGATGAAGATTCTTAGAAGACACAAAGCACAAACCATAACGTCACAGAGAATAAACAGGCCTTCATCAAAATTAAAAATATCTTTGGTACAGTTAAGAAAATGGAAGGGCAAACCATAGTTGGAGGGGAAAAAGTATTTACATAGCACACATCTGATAAAGGACTTGTAAGCAGAATATGTAAAGAATTCTCACAACTTAATAAAACAGACAATCCAATTTAATAAAAATCAGGCAAAAGAACCTGACAAGAACTTCACCAAAACAATATAAGCTTAATGGCCAATAATGACTGATAAGCAAATGAAGACACGGTCACTATAATTAGTCATTAGGTATATTACCACAAGGCAATACCATTTCCACAACTACTCAAATGGCTAAAATTTAAAAAGACAATGAGTAGGACATTATGACACTGGTGGAGCAGTTACCTAGCATGCACAAGGCCTTGGGTGCCATCCCCAGTACTGAAAAAAATCATACCTCCAACAAGACAACAGTATTGACTAGGACATTCCAGAGGAAACCTCTTACTTTACCAGTGGGAATGCAAAATGGCACAAGGCAGGACCACTCTGGAAAACAGTTTGATGATGTCTTGTAAAGTTCAACATATACTACACATATGACCCAACAATATTTTGCCTAAGTGCAGTAGTTACATAAGGCAAAAGAAAAACCTGAGTCTACCCAAAGATGTAAATGAATGTTCATAGTAGCTTTACTCTTTCTTAATGGCCAAAAACTGAATCAAATCAACTGTTCATCAACTAGTGAACATTACCACCATACTATGGAATACTATTCAGCAATAGAAGGTCAAGAACTATTGATACTTGCAACAACATAAAGAAGAATATAAAAAAAAAACATTATGCTCAGTGAAAAAAGCCAGCCATGAAATACCACATAAATCTATCAGTGACAAATTTGAAAGAAGGGCTAGCACTAACCCTACATTCTCTGGCCATGATGAAGTTAAGTGAGGAATCAGTTTTGAAAATTTCTAGAAAATGTATTTGAAAATTTAAAAATATACTTCTAACAGCTCAATGGTGAATGAATTAGTTACAATGGGGATTAGAATATACTTGATAATAAAAATAATGATGAAAACATTTATGTTTCAAAACATCTAAACAGTGGAATAAGTCCAGACAAGAGGGGAAAAGCAAATGAACAAAAGTGATTTCTAGGAAATATTTTAAGTACAAAAAATCAAGAGTGTGAATACTATGTGAAGTCTGCTTTTCTGTATATAAGAAAAGAGGAGAATGCAAATATGTACATGTCTTTTTACTCTTGCTCAAATTTGCAAAAGAACACACAGAAGAATGAGCTAATAATACTGATTATCCTGGGGGAGCAGGTTGTCAGGCCAGATAGAGAAGCAAGACTTTTCTGAATATATCTTGCTCTAAACTTGACTTTAAAATCACAAAAAGTTTAAGATCATTTTTATTTAAAAACTGTAAAAAATAGAAACATATAGACATAATCATTATCAAACTGATCCCATAACTACAAATGGTAAAACTCTGGTAAGAGTAATTAAAAAGAACAAATAAAAAATGAGAGGGCATAAATAAACTATAGTAAGATCCAGGAATTAAGACAGACACCACTACAGGTACGGCAGACATCAACTAGTAGTTTCAACTCTTACAGGCCCAGATATATCTACGAGCAAATTCTATTAACATTCAAGGAATAGATAACTCCAGTCCTACAAAAACTTCCAGAGAACACAAAAGCACCCTCTAAGGGTAGCATAATCATGATGCTAGGCAGTAGCAGTACAGGAGATTTAAAGCCAAATCTCAGTAGCAAATATAGATATAAAAACCCTGAAGAAAACTCTATCAATCAAATCCAACAGTTAAGAAAGTTCATGACCACAATGGGTTCATCATAGTGACACAAATTTAGTTAATGCTACAAGGTTGTATTAGAAAATCCCTTAAAATAGCCCACTCAAAGTGCCACTCAGAGCAGCAGCCTGGGCATCACCTGGGAGCCTGCTGGAACTGAGCACTCTCCTGCCTCATCCCAGACCCACGGTCAGGGTGGTTCATACTTAACATAGTGGAGCTGGAGAAGTGCTGGCCACGTTCACCAGGATGGCTTTTTGAAAATCCCCTTGTCAGTTTCACCCCAGATTAATTAAACACAAATGTCTGTGGGTGTGGCTGAGACAACAGGTATTTTAAAACTCCCCAGGTGGTTCTAATGAGCAGGCAGCATGGTAAACCACTGGTCTGTAGTATTCCCAAGAGGAGGAAAGTTCTATTTGGAGACTCTGCGCCATCTCTGAAAAGTCAGGAAAAACAGACACACTCCTCAAGTCCTATGGCTTTACCTCCAAGAGAAGCACATGTTTGTCACACATGTCATGCCAACAGGCGCCCCCATCATGGAGCTTACAAAATTGACACAGGAAGAGTACCTGTAGTACTGAGCTTTTTGGAAGCTACAGCCCAGGCTATGAACCCAGAACTCAGACTCACCTGGTTTCCGTCCTTAGGCATCTGCTTCCTGTGTCACCTTAGACCTAACTTCTCTGGAAGAAGTTCTGTGGTGATGTTAATACTTTCTACCTCAAAGCAATATTTAGGACTCAAATGAGACATCATGTGGAAGCAGTGGGTTAAGGCCCTCACAAAAAGATTATGCCTAATGTTAATGTACATTATTACTGAGGCGGCTGGTCAGGCATTGGCAGCAACTCTGATGAAATCATCAGCAAATCCAGGCCAAAAGGTAACTCTCCACATCATGCTAATGTGGTAGCAACTAATCTGTGCAACTCCTAAACACATGTGATGCAACTAGTGTACATGGAGATGCGAGGTCATCACAAAATAAAACCAGAATTCGGACAACTTCTTACAAAAAAGGGGTCCATCTCATCAATAATGTTGACTACTTATTGAAATGACAGTATTTTGCAGCAACTGGGTTAAATAAAATAAAACTGACTTCACCTGTTTACTTTTTTTTTTATTGTGGCTACAAAAACTTTCAAACTACACATGATGTACATTTTCTTTCTCAAAAGCTCAGGAAGCCAGGATGGGAACTGGTACTCTTAGATGAGATTGGCCTTTTTTAACTTTAATTTACATACAGTCACCTGCAGGTCTAATTAAAATGCAGATTTTGATGGAGTATTCTGCAGTTCTAACTGGATGTGGGACCAGACTTGAGATTGTACATTTGTTACAAGCCCCCAAGAGTGGCTCCTGAGGAATAAGGGCATCTAGACAACATCAACAAAGAGAAAATATTTCATGACAGAAGTGATGGGAACCTCTGGGAAAATCATTCGAGTTGATACCAGGAAAAAAGTAAATGTCCTGCAGGATTACACTCAGCCTCCCACAGTGAGAGATCCAAAGAAGTGGAGGCCTAGTTCCAACAGGACTCCCTCTGACGATGGGGAGGGGGGTGCACACTTTCTCTTCCAGATCACTACCCACTGATATGTGCAAGAAACACTAAAATCAGGAAACTCAAAATGGAATACTGGCTAGGGTTCCCTTACATCCTGTGCCACATAACCAGTGTCAACGGCAGCGCCCTTCCAAGGTCTTACTGAAACCAAGAGCAATCTTTCCTTCTTGCTGTTACCCACAAATAGTAATGACCACCTTTGCACCATAGCCCGGGTCACTGCCATACAGGTGCATTTATTACCTCAGTTAAACAGCTGGGGCCAATTACAGGCCTGCTGGAAGTAAATGCAGTCTCCGTTCTCCTAAATCCCCACCTAAGTAATCCCAGAGCCATAAAGGAATTTAAAGCACCGCCACCCAATGCTAAGAATGTTCTTTATAACCTACCTCTGCCCCAGTAGCTCCCATGAAGGGAAAAGGATGACAATGACCTGACGTTGCAGCCCATTCTGTATTAACAGGCTCAGGGAAATGGAGTGTTTTCTTCTCACAGAAAGTCCAAGGACATGATATCAAAATATAACAATTATCACATGCTACAGAAAGGGCACCACTGTGTGTTCTCAAGGTTTGTACAGGGCCTAAGAGCTGAATGTGTTACAAAAAAGTTCATTTTGTTCTTCCTTTCAATTATTATGCCTTAACTTCCTCCTCTACCCTCCCACCCCAAACATAACAGCAAGCAAAGCAAAAAACGTATACTCAAAGCGTTGATGACACAGTCCAAAGATCCAGAAGTTGGAAATAAAGGGGTGGCAAGCCAATGTGAGAGACCTCTCCCATTATGAATTCTAAGAACTGTCTTACCCATTCGTTATTTGTCCATGGAGAGAAAGACTAAGTACAAGCTCTATTTTATCTTGCAGACAAGGAGTGCGATCTCCAGAATGATCAAAGTGAGCATGTCTAAACAATTCTAAGCTGTGCCCTCTCCATCCAGTGCAAGTCAATGAATGTTTACAAACTGTTTACTGTGTGCACTGGGTCATGTTCGGTTTCACACACCCAGAAAAATGTCTCTGACCTCAGAGCTCTTTATTACAAGTTTGGAAGATGAAAAAAAAAAATAATCCTGAAATATGTAGGAGTTACCTATCAAGACAAAGAATCAAGGAACAACCATACAAAAAACTAGTTTAAGTACATGGAATTGCAAAGAAGCCCTCATGGAGTCTTTTCAAGATACTGAGGAATAAATTCAAGGGCACTCCAGCCCAGTCCTGATGTACTGACCTGGTGAGCAATCAAGTCTCTGGATCTCTTCTCCAGAGCCCGGATCACTTTTCATCCTAACCTAGAAGCACAAGCATCCAGTCTATTATGGACTGAGGAATGCGGCAGGGCCTCAAGCTGGCTGAGGAGCCAAGGTCAGGACTTGATCAAAAAAAGGAAAGACTTCCATTCTGAGACAGTTGGGAATGGGGCAGGTAAAATTCCCTGCTGCAGGAATCACCTTGATATCATCCTATAATTGTTGGTTATACAGTACTTTTAAGAAAAAATAAAAGGGAAACTCATAAGGCTTCAGGCCATTTGCACTAGGCACTAAAACACCTGCATATTTCAATGCTGACAGCTGAGAGACTGAGGCAGAGGCCACACCTATGGTTAAGGGAAAGATGAGCCAAGAACAGGAATGATGGCTGCCCTCACACACAAGTTCTCCAAACAATTCTGGCTTGTATAATACTATAGTGCAATCATGGAAATGCTGCACAGCTTACAAGAGGCTTTGAAGCACATCTGATTCTCTGAAGAACTCTGAAAGCTTGGGTTTTCTCAGCTCTATCTTACAAATGAAAGGGCCACCAACAGTGAGGTAAAATGACTTGTCCAGTGTCACAGAGTTAAAGCAGGGAACTAGGGCTGGAACCAGCTCCTGGAATCCAAATGCAGGAAGCTTCCTATCATATCACATGGACAACATGTTCATTTACCACTTATTCCTCTGGTAGAAATAGGAAGAAAACACTTGTACATGATGCCAATTTTCTAAAGAGATGCTTCAAATTCATAAAAAAGGTGATTGTCAAGGTACTCACTATGGGAAAACACACATTAAACATTTCCAGTGAAAGCCCTTCCTCCAACTACAAGAGAGGGATTGCGAGGAGGCATTCTTTCTCTTTAGCTGTTGTTTGGGGTAATGAAAAAAAAAACTTGGCCCCAAATAATCAACTAATTTTTAAAATCTAACCAGTAAAGGGAATTAAGCATTGCAATATCTGAGGACACTGCTAACAATGTCACCTGAAATTAAAATCTCACACCAACAATGAAATGCAAAAGAAATGTCTAGAAAATCCAGCTTACTGGATTTGTAAAAGTTTATTAGGACATAGCTAGGATCATTTTTTTCGTGAAAATAAGAGGTCCAAATAGTTCAAGTCAGTAACAGCTAAATTTTCTTGAGTGCTTCTATACGCAAGACTATTCTAAGCATGAGGCACATGCGTGTGCACACACACACACACAATCTACTCAGTCCTCCCAACATCCCTTTGAGAAGGTAGTATCATTACTTTCATTATACATATAAGGAAACCCAGGGCCAGAGGTAAATCCCTTGTGCAGTGTCACATAGGTAATAATAAAGCCAGGATTCAAATCTGTGGAGACTACCCAATCCAGAGCACTAACAACTCCCCAACCTGCCAAGAAAGTAATTAATGAACTTAGAAACTAGAAAAGAAAGAAAGCAGAACTCTGAAGAGTTCAGAAAGAGGGAAGAGGAATTACTAAATGATGAAAACAACCTATTATTCTGTTATAAAATTGAATAAACTTTAGAAATAAATAGAAACTCAAGCCTTTGTAATCCTCTGGCCACTGGTTAAAAACGTCACCTACTGAGCCTTGAAGAGTCTCTGCCTTTCTCTTTATTTTGGAGCCTTCAATAAGACCAAGATTCATGTGTTTTCAGTGGTTTCTAAGGTAAGTACATTTTGTTAATCCACTTCTCATTTTGGAGGAAGAACACTGAAGTATATTTTGTAACTTTAATCATTTCAGAATTTATAAATTTTAAAAAATTGCTTTGAAGACATTGAACATACAGAATTTGGGAGAATCGAATGGTACTAAACAGATGAACTTTCAGTGAGTTCTCAGTAATACCATTTTATTAGGGAGAGCTCTTGTTCCTAAGAACTTGAGTACTTCTTTAGTCTGGAGGTAGTTCAAAATGAACTGGTTTGTCTTTACAAACCACAGAATTCAAAGATTGACAATTATTTCAGATAACAGGTTCACAGTACAAACCAGCATGCAGGAAGAGGAACTCTGGTATAAGGTAGCCTGAGAGTCCAGCAGAGCCTTCTATAGTTAGATTCAGCTATCTATGGAAATGGGGATTTGAAAACCACCTTCCCAGGTGTTTGGAAACACTTACTGTTTGCATGTAAGAAGGGAAAAAGCAAGACTGTAATGAAGTTATCTCAGAGGCACTTGTGGGAGAAATGATGACTCCACATTATTTGTTGGATTGCTGGTTGCTTTTGGATTTATTTGCTTTAGTGGAGCAGCAGCTGACAATCTAAAACTAGCAATTCAAAATGATGTCCAAGTCACTCTCAATCATGCCTGCTTGTTTTACTGTCACTGTAGAGCTTTAGAGGTTGTTTTTTTTTTTTAACAACATTCAGCTCTGCTGGAAAATATCATTGCTTATTTTTGTATTGTCTGCATCCACACATAAATTCCAGAAGGCCTCCTCAGTGGTGCACTCTGCTTAGGACACTGTGGGATCTGCTTTTAATGACTGAAACCACTGACAACTTGATAAATACGTTAGAACTTTAAGGAGACCAATCATTTAATTACCATACTAACATCTAAAAGTCCCAATGAATGCTATTCACCTTGAAACACATCAGGAGCGACACCAGCTTGTGGAATCTCTTAAGGATTTGATTTTGTTAAACGGCCAGAAGTCATTCAGTCAAATGTGATGAATACCTGATCTGCCCAGTAAATACCTTGAATGAAAGAAAAGGTGTCTGAAGTAACAAGCCTGATTATCTCAGCAGGCTAGTAAACTAGTTTTAAAGGAAATCCAAAATGGTCTGAACCATAGTAAAACTTCTGGCTCAGTCTGAAGACTAAGTTAGATACCTCACAAGGAATAACGAGAGTTGTGGGACAAAGAACCCAGATTAGACCAACAACTAATTTACTCCCAGACACCTGGTTTGTGATACTAGCTTTGGCACATTAGTTAGCCTCTCTGGGGATTCAGTACCCCCATTCAGGAAACTAATTATATGAACTTCAAGGTCTCAGTCAATTGTAAAATGTCACGATTCTGCTCTTGGGAAGATGTGCTTTAAGAACTAGTCACAACCCACTTAGTTGGATACGTTGTATCCATCCATACAGTCCATAATATAATTTCGTGCAACAGATTCACTTCATAATACTAAAATTTGTTTTCACTTCCTGAGCGCAGCAAAAGACAACCCGACAAGGGCGCTCGCTCGTGCCTGTGCATACTTCCGACTGCGTATCAGGGAACTAACCGTTCCTTCTCAGACCTTCCCGCAACTGTTGCAAAAGCAGATAAATCTCCGGTGCATACACAGAAACAGTGGAGCGGGGCGACGATTAGGGTTTGTCAGCCAGTGCCAGGCTGAGTCCACTGCGCAGGGGCCACCGGGATGCGGCAGGTGCCCACCCCGCACAGAGGGCCAGGGCGAGGACCAACCGCAGCGCGTCGCCCAGGAGGCAGGGCAGCCGCCTGGCCCGCTCTCCTCCCCGGACAGGGAAGCAAAGTACAGGCAGCAGCTACGACGTCTGTTCCCCGCCTCCGGGCGCTCCAGCCTCAGTTCCCGTCCCGACCTTCGCCCGCCGCCGGCCGAGGACCCAGGGTGGGGAGAACTGGGGGAAACCAGAAGCACCTGTCTGCTGCTCCCCGGCCTCAGCCCTGCCCCGCGGGGACAGCGAAGACGGGAGAACCCCACCCCCACCCCAGAGGGCGCGCTGAGGCCCCGCGCGACCCGCCGGCCCGTGGAGTCCCAACTTCCCCCTGCCACAGCCCCCATCACAGGTCCCCGCAGCGGCCGGCTCACAGCCAGGCCAGCCATGAGCGTGTACCCACCTTGGGCTCCCGGCGCCACCGCCGTTGCCAGGCTGCTCAGCTCCCGGGCCCTGCTCCGCCCCCTGCGGGGCCCGCCCCGCCCCCGTGGCCTCCCCGCCCCTGGCCACTGCCTGCCGCCCTCCTCCGCGCACCCGTTGGAGGGGAAGGGGCACGTGACAGAGGCGGAGGCGGACGGAAGTCTCTGTGCAGACCTAAGGCAGCCGCTCTGAGGGGCGGGGCTGTTCCGCCCCGAGGCTGCTGGGAAGCCTTCTATGCTGGGAGTTGTAGTTCGCCACTTGGTGCCGGGAATGGGCAGGGCCAAGATGCCAGGGGCCACCCTGTAAGGGAAGTTGGAGTCAGCGCCCTGCGGAGGCAGCTGGGAAGCGTAGTCACAGGACTCTTGACTGGGTCTCACTGTTTTCCTCAAATAAGGGGGAAATCCAGAGGGAAAACTTCTCTAGATAAAACTTTTGGAGGTGTCACTAAGGTAAGTTATTACTGGGTACATCGGGTTCGCTGAATGAGGTTAAGATACTATAAGGGAGAAAGGAAATATTCACTGCTGCAAGATTTGCAGTTCACAAAGTCAGCTAATATAAGCATTTCAGGCCAAAATTTCTTCTACTTTTTGAGATTTTGCTCAGATGAACATTAATACAGTAAATAGAGATGGGAAAAAGAGAAGGAAGATAAAGTTCAAGAAGACTATTCAGTATGTAATCAAATAAAACAACCTGTCACATAGAATAATGAATATAATATCTCTTTGGTATAATAGAATAAATATATGTGAGCACTTTGACTAAATGAGATTACTATATTTTGATTTTTTCCCCTCTTAAATTTGTTAGTTCTCCAGTACCTAAAAACAGCCTTGTACCAGTCAGTCTAAGACACACATACACATACATATCATAATACAGCAGTCCCCCCTTATCTTCAGTTTCACCTCCTGTAGTTTTAGTTACCCATATTCAATTATGGTAAAAATATTAAATAGAAGTTTCCAGAAATACACAATTCATGTTTTAAATTTCACAGCATTTTGAGGTACTGAAATTTCTCAGTGTCCAGCTCTTCTGTCCCACCTGAGACATGAATCATCCCTTTGTCCAACATCTCCACACTGTGTAAACTTCCTGCCTCTTAGTCACTTAGTAGCTGTCTGTCTACCTTTCTTTTTTCCAGTGCTGGAGATTGAACCCAAGGATGCTTGAACCCTGAGCTACTCCGGCCCTTTTTATTTTTTATTTTGAGACAGAATCTCACTAAATTACTAAGGCTGGTTTCCAAATTGTGATCTTCCTACCTAAGCCGAGTTGTAGGGATTACAGGTACATGCCACTGTAGGTGGCTAGTAGCCATCTTGATTATCACATCAACTGAGTTGATATTGTACTACATGCGTAGAAGAAACCCTGATTTCACTTAATAATGGCCTCAAAGCCCAAGAATAGTGATATTTTTTCATTAAAATTGTTCTATTTTATTTTTCACTATTATTGTTAATATTTTACTGTGCCTAATTTATTAAGTAAACTTGGTCATGCTTGTGTATATATAGGAAAAACACAGTATTATAAGAATTGGTACTATCCACAGTTTCAGGCATCCACTGGGGATGTTAGACAATATCCCCTAAGGAGAAGGGGATCTATTATATATGTATTACATATATACTCTATTAAGGAGCCCAGACGTCTAAGATGAGCAAAACGTCCCTTAATGAATCCAACCAAACCCATTCATCTCCCAGTATACATCTTCTCTCCCCTCACCACATGTTCTGGTCTAGTCACAGGGAACTTCTTTCTAGTATCTGGATGTTCCAGGTCCTTTCTTTCCTCCACCCTTTCCACTTACTCCTTTTCCCCAGAATAACAGTACTCCTGGAGAGACAGCAAAACAGCACTTGCTCCTGGGTCAGGCAGTCTTAGAAGCTCCTCCCAGAGCTCTTCTCATTATACTAATGTTTTCATTTGCTTGTATGTCTGCCCTGCCAGCTCCCCTCCCCAGACCATGAACTTCTTTGAATAACATTCACATTTGTGCTGGATTTCAAAAAGCATGGTCATTAAATTTGCATGCCACAGAGATTCCATGGTGGGCTGCTGAATAAATGGATTACAAATATCTGTGAATTTGGGGGCAGAGGGTTAGAGAAAAATCTGAATGGGTGGAGGGAAGGCAGCAGCTGGGTGGGAGATCTTCTATAGAGTAGGCACAAGTTAAATGTTCAAGGATGAAGCTGAAGCCCTTTGCTCGGGTTGGGGTTGGGGAATGGGAGAGGTACAGAGCAGAGAAGGTCTTTTTCCTAAGGAAATATGTGTTAGTCAGCTTTCCATCCCTGTGAAAAAACACCTGAGAAAAATGCCTGAGAGGAAAGTTTTATTTTGGTTCACAGTTTCAGAGGCATCCATCCACTGTCACTTGGCTCATCACTTTGGACCTTTGACAAGGCACAACATCATGGCATTGAGCATGTGGTGAAGCAAAACTGCTTACCTTGTGGCAGCCAAGAAGAAAGAGAAAGGGGCCAGGAAAAAATATAGTCCCTAAGTACCCACTCCCTCCAATGAGGCCTTACCTCATAAGTTTCCATCACCACCCAATAACCATTAAATTATGAATCCATCAATGAATCAATACATTGATAAAGTTAGAACCCTCTTGATTCAATCACCTCCCCAAAGGCCCTACCTTTGAATGCTGTTACCTTGGGACCAAGCCTTCAACACATGAGTCTTTGGGAAACATTTAAAATCTGAACCATAACAAGGTAGTTGCTGGAAAAGATTTCTCCAGGGTCCATCTGGGTTCGGACCCTGTCCAGCCCCATGTGGAGTGATGGAATCCAACCAGAAAGGTTGAGTAGAGAACACTGGCCTCTGGTCTGTGATCCCCCTGTGCCTGTCTGATAGTGTAAGTGTGCAGATCAAATGAGCTGAACAGATGTGGAGGCTCTTTGAAAACTGCAAGGGTTATGTGTTATAGAAGAGTTACCCCCTTGCCCTTTGCAAAATCACTGTATTCACAACCATGTCCCACCCTCCTTCAGGCTAGGGCTGCATCCTAGAATTCACTGTGTGTGTGTGTGTGTGTGTGTGTGTGTGTACGTGTGCTGGTGTGTGTATGTAGGTTGAGGGATTCCTCAGGCTTCCCTGAACTTTACAAATGTGCACACACACTTGCCAAGATACAGGACATCTGACCTGGAGCTCATGGACAATAGGGTGAGGTAGTAATAGACGTGACATGAGGCTGACTATACAACAACCTTTATGGGCTGCACATCCTACACCTAGTGCCTCCCTCCCTAAGATTTTCTGCTTCTGCTAAGATAGACTGGAGGAGACTCCTGCCATTCTTAGCTTCTTTATTCTGTTCTCTGAAATTGGAGGACTAGAGTAAGGAAGGATCAGGAGGAGCCTGCACAAAAATTCTGGTCAGGCATACCCTTACTTGAGAAACTGACCTGACAGATAAAGTCAGCTTCCTGTTTCTCTGCCTTAGCATGCTCATCACCTGGGCTCCTGGAGTCTAGGGCTCTCATCTCTCAGTTCCCTTACTATGCCTTGGAAGGGCTCCAGGGGTAGAGAAAGGTGGAGGAAAAGGAAGGGTATCTTTATGGAAGGAGAAGAAGACTGGAGAAACAAGTATTTGGGAATAAAGACAATAATGTAGTTGCAAAGCACCATGCCCTAGGAGGCTGCACTCGGATTTGGGAAACCAAACCCAGTTCCCAGAAATTCTACTGGCAAGCTGCTGAACATGGGAAGACCACTTCACTTCTCTGACCATCAGCTGCTTTCTCTGAAAAAAGAGGTTGAATGCCATTTCCCAGGGGTGTTATGTCCTTGCACAGTGAGGATAAATGTGTGTCAGGTTGGCAGCATGTCCATGCTACCATGATGATCACTGGGGCAGAGAGTGGCAGAAGGCAGGGGATATGTTTCTGGGCACTGGCATGAAGTCCCCAGGGTTCAAATCCTAGCTCTTCTACTTGCTGTGTGTGTGTGACTCTAGGAAAGTACATCTCCCAGCCCTCAATTTTTTCATCTATGAAATGAGGGAATTACTGTCTACTTCTAAAGTTTGTGATAAAGAATGAACAATGAATGCCAGGAGTAGCTTTTGCTTTAAGAACAGTAAGAGGTCCCACACTTCCTCATTTCAAAACTTATTACAAAGATATGGTAATCAAAACTTTATGCCAGACCAGTAAAATGGAATAAACCCTCAAATTATACAGTGCAATGATTTTAGACAAGGGTGCCAAGACCGTCCAGTGGGGAAAGGAGACATCATTTCAACAAATGGTGCTGGGGAAACTAGATAATCCACATGCAAAGGAAGGAAATCAGACTCTTACCTTATACCATATATGAAAATTAACTCGGTGTTAGAGTGCCTACCTAGCATATACCCAGTTCTGTGTTTGATGCACACCAACACACACACACACACACACACACACACACTCAAAATGGATAAAAGACCCAATACAGGAGGAAATCTTAACCTTTTTTCTTTTCTTTTTGTGGTGCTGGGGATTGAACGCAGGGTGCCCTACCAATGAGCTACATCCCCAGCCATTTTTATTTATTTATTTTTTAAATTTTGAGACAAGGTCTCACTAAGTTACAAAGTAAAAAAGTAAACAGCTCAAATTTCCATCACTAGTGAATGGCTCAACAAACTGTGGTATATGCATAAAATGGAATGTTGCATATCAATGTAAAGAAAGAACTATAGATCTATGTGAGAGCATGAATGAATCTCAAAAATATCTAAAAAGTATAAAACTGTTGCTATAAACTAAAAGTATAATATACACAAATTATTATAGACTATATGAATCCAGTTATCTTACATTTTGTTTGTTTTTGCCAGTGCTGGGAATCAAACCCAGGGCCTCAGCTTGCTAGGCAGGTGTTCTACAAAAGAGGTACACCCCCCAGCCCCATATGACATTTTGGAAAAGACAAAAAAATCATGATAGAAAGCAGATCTGTGGTTGATTCAGGTCAAAAGCCATGATAGAGGTGTGGAAGAAAAATGACTCCAAAGGGGCAAGAACGAAGTTTTGGGAATGATGGCAATGTTCTATATCTTGATTGTGATGGTGATTATGTAGATGTATACAATTGCCCAAACTCATTAACTATAAACATGATACGAGTGAAGTTCATTGTAAATAAGCTTTGCTTCAATAAAGTTGAGGTTAAAGTGTGTGTGTTGAGGGGTAACATCAGTTAAGGTTCTAAAGCTACCCAGAATTGCCAATTTCTTTTTGTTTATTTGCTTTCTAAGACTCTTGGGATCTTGGTGAAGAAAGGATGGTGAAGCTTTCCCCACACATACCACCAAGGATGTGCTACACAGCAAGAGTTTGAGTGAGGCTAGGGAAAAGCACCCATCAGGAGAAGAGGCAGCCCAGCCACATAGGGTTGGAACAGGGAGTGCCTACCTGAATGAAGGAGGCCAAGGGACTGTGTCCAGACAGAGGAAGCATCACCCTATTGGTCTCCAGGGATCAGAAATTTCCCCTACCTTCTCACTGGGCTCCTGGACGCCATGGAGGTCAACCTGGACTTTTTACAAACAAGTGGGAAGATTCCTGCTTCTCCTGGTATTTCACTTGTGTTTTCTCATAGAACTGATGCTGAGTTGGGGCCTCCTTGAGGTGCCCTGCAGGTCAGCAAGTTCCATTTTCCCAGGTGCTGGGTAGAAGCTCAAACCAAGTAAGAAGCCATGAAAGCTTTCACACCCAGAGTGAAAACCAGGTTCTTTGTATCAGGCATTCTTGAATGTGGGTGCCAGGCTTGCTGGGCTTATTGTTGTGACATCACAGTGTTTCCAAAGACCCGCCCTGTTTGCCTCCCTCATTGCTAGGCAAATCTAGGGTGTCCGTGGAGAGCTTTGAGGTATAATCTCCAAGCAGAATGGGGAGAAAAGTACCCCAAAGTTCAGTCACAAACCAAAGCCACTGAGAAGAAGTGCCAACTCTCAAGATCCCCTCCCTGTGCCTCCAATTGTGAGGTTTTGGTTTTTAAGTCTCAATTTCTTACACCAAAATTTTTGAGGAAGTAAGCCCTATGAGTAAATGTAAAAAACAGATTTGTATAAAGGCTTTATATTTTTATTTTACTGATTTCATAATGATGTGTGTGTAGGATGCTACTTCCTGAATGCAGAATAATTTGGGAATTCAAGATTAAAATCAAAGGAGAATAATTAAAAAGAGAAAAATGAATATGAAAAACCCAAATGTCAGCAAATAGTCACTGAACCTGAGTGAAACTTCTTAAGGTTAATTTAAAAATAAAGTAGGAATAAACTTGATTAAGGAGGAAAAGCTCTTGTACAGTAAAAGCTATAGATGCTTAAAGAAGTTTTAAAAGACACAAATAAATGGAAAGGCAGCCCAGTTCATGGATTGGAATGCCCAATATTGTTAGGATGCCACTACTACCCAAAGTGATCTACAAATTCAATGCAATACCTGTCAAAATAACACTGTCTTTTTCAATAGAAATAGAAAAAAATCCTATCATAGAATTCACATAGAAATCAAGGGATCCCAATGAGTTAAACAGTCTCAAAAAAACAAAGCGAAATAAGCAATCCCAAAAACAACAACTCCTTATGATTCTGTTTATATAAGGGACCTAGAGTACTCAAATTCATAGAGGCAGAACGTAGAAAGTTGGTTGGGGGGCTCAAGGGAGGGGAAAGGGAATCGTTTAGTGGATATGGTTTCACTTTTGGAGGAGACAGGAGTTCTGGAGATTGATTGCGTAGTAATGTGAATGTACTTATCACTATTGAACTGTATGCTTAAAATGGTTAAAATGGCCATTTTTTATGTTATGCATGTTTTACCACAATTGAAATTTTAAAAAGGACTAAGCCTTCCCAAGAAGCTGGAGCTAGGGGACCAAAACCTCAGACCCATTGACAACTTTTTCGGTGTTTTGTCTCAGATGGGATTGTACCTTTCAAGGTCAGCTTGTACCCAGGACAGGAGGTCTCATGTCCTACTTCAGAAACAAAGCCTCCCACAGGGAGCCAAAGTAACTAAGACCCCAAGACCCAGGCAACCAGAAGCATGAGGGAAGCAAGAACATGTGTCCTTTCCAAAACAAATACTACCCCCTCTTTGTTTCACTGCCAGAAACTCCTGAGAGTTGTGAAGGGGGATCCTTTCCCAGAATATCTTCCCAGACCCTCCTCTCTCAGGAGAACAAACATGGGAGAGAAGGCCAGCAGCATGTGTGGGGGTTGGGGGAGGCAGTGGAAGTGCCCTAGAAACCGCCTGCTGAGGACCTCACCCAGGCAGTGAGTACTCCCCAGACAGAGTTGACAAATGTATTCCTTTTGAGTTAGAGCTTTCAGGGATCACTTCAAAGTGATCATTGACCAATGGGGCACATGAGCACCCCTCAAAAGAAGCATATTTACCTATGAGTCTTCATGTGGGGGCCTCCAGGGGTCGCTTTTTTGGGGGGAGGGATAATGTAGGTTGAACCCAGGGGCGTTCTAGTACTGAACTACATCCCCAGTCCTATTTTTTATTTTGGGACAGGGTCACTCCAAGTTGCCCAGACTGACCTTGAACTGGTGATCCTCTTCCTTCAGCCCCCATGAGTTGTGGGCCCCATACCCAGCAGGGTAGCTGTTTTTAGCAGAGTGGAGACTCAGCTGCCTCCTGAAGCCCTTACCCTTCCCTCATGCTTCCCTCATGCTTTTAGGGAGTAAAATGTATGTGTTTAGTGGCAGTGTTTCTGCTGACAGTTGCAACACCACCCACCAACCCTTCCTCACACTGTAGGGGCTCATGGGAGCAAAGCTGTGAGGTGCTGGGGAGTGGGAGTATTAGCAGCTTTTCAGACTGCTGATAGAGTTCCATCAGAGCCTGGGGATCCAGGAGTGCACCTGGAAACACACCTAGGCCCAGCTCCCAAATCTGCCACACCTTCCTCCTCTCCTGCCCCTGACACAGATCATGGTGTGAGCCCTCTTTTTTAACAGCCTTATTGAGATATCATTTATACAATATGAAATTAACTCATGTAAAGTGTACAGTTCAATGGTTTTAAGTATATTTGCAGAGCTGTACAACCATCAGTCTAAAACATTCATCATCCTCTGAAGAAACCCTGTATGCATTAGTAGCTGCTCTCCGTTTCTCCCTCCCAGCTATCCCCTGGCAACCACTTTCTCTGTGAATTTGCCTATTTTTGACATTTTATATAAATGCAGTCATACCATATATGTAGTTTTGTGCCTTACTTCTTTCACCTAGCATCATATTTTTGAGGTCCATCCATATTTTAGCATGAATCAATGCTTCATTTGTTGTTATGGCTGAATAATATTCCATCATGTATTCATACCAATCTTTTTTATTTTTTTGGTACCAGTTATTGAATCCAGAGGCACTTAACCACTGAATCACATCCCTAGCCCTTTTATTTTGAGACAGGATCTCACTGAGTTGCTCAGGGCCTCTGTAAATTGCTGAGACTGGCCTCAAAGTTGTGATCTTCCTACTTCAGCCTCCTAAGCTGCTGGGATTCAGGCATGTGCTACTACACCCAGCACCTACAATCATTTGTTTATCCATCTATCTGTTGATGGAAATTTGGGTTATTTCCATCTTTTGGCTCTTATGAATGATGCATATAGTGTATTTGTGCATAAGTTTTTGTGTGAACACAGGTTTTCATTTCTCCTTGGGTATACAGCAAGTAGAGGGATTACTAGGTCATCTAATAGTGCCATTTTTAATATTTAAGGGAACTACCAGACATTTCCACAATGGTGGCACCCATTTTACATTCCCATCAGCAAAAGTTTCAGCTTGTTTACCAATATTTACAATTACTCATCTTTTTTAATTATAGCAATTCTAGTGGGTGGGAAATGGCACCTTATTGTTTTAGTTTGCATATCCTCATGAGGTAATGAAGGCGAGCAAATTTTCATTTGCTTACTGGTCATTTGTATATCATCTTTGGAGAAAAATAATATAAAATATTTGCCTATTTTGTTAAACTGTGTACTTCATCCTTTACTATTGAGTTGTAAGTATTCTTTATGTATTTTAAAGACAAGTGCATTATCAGATATTTGCAAAAATTTTCTCCCATTCTGTTGTTTTCTTTTCCCTTTCTGGATGGTTTTTTTTTGAAACACAAAAGTTTTTCGTTTTGATGAAGTCCAACTTATCTATTTTCTTATTTCATTTTTTGTGCTTTGGGTGCCATATTTAAGAAATCATTGTCAAATCTACACTCACGAAGATTTACTACTATGTTTTCCCCAAGAGTTTTACAATCTTACTTAGGTATTGCATGTTGGTCTATAATCTACTTGGAAGGAATTTTTGTGTCCAATGTGAAGAAAGGGTCTATCTTCACATTTTGCATGTGGATATTCAGTGTGTCAGTCTTGTTTGTTGAATGTTCCTGCATTGAATTGAACTGGCATCTTTGTCAAAATTTGACTGACCATAAATGTGAGGATTTATTTTCAGATTCTCAATTTTATTCCTTTGATCTACATATCTATCCTAATGCCAGTACCACACTTCTCTCTTCTGAGTTTGCTGGGAAGGCCACTTTGGGTGGTCCCAAGTATATCCAGTGTTTTCAAATTCCGAAAGCACTTTCAACCCCTCTTCTTATCTGGTCCACACAATAGCCTTAAAGACAAATAGAGTGATCATCCCTCTTCTACAGATGAGGAAACCAAGTCTCACAGAGGCTGTGAATAGCTCAAGGTAAATGTGCAGTGGGTGGTGGCACTGGGAGCACATCCCCAGTTGACCATAAACCCAAGCTCCCTCCTGGAAAACACACTTTTCTAATTATAAGGTATGATTTAGACATACATGAGATGCTGGGTTGGATCCCTATCACCAAAAACATGTATGACTTTGTGTATACACAATGGAATATTATGTAGTCATTTGTGCAAATGTGGATGGAACTGGAAATAATTATGTTATGTGAAATAAGCAGATGCAAATACTGCATGATCTCTTTCTTATGTGGAATCTAAAAAAGTTTAACTCAGGGAAGTAAAGAGTAGAAGTAGAGAGTAGAATGGTGGTCATCAGGGAAACAGTCACAGCCCCCACTGCCATTGGCCAGAAGCAAGTGATGAATTGCCATAATGGATACGAACTCCTCCAAAAGTTCATTGCAGTCCAGGTTAGAGGTCATGACTGGAGGCGAGTCCAGAGTTCAATGTGTGCAGTGAACAGAGCCCTAGGCTTGTGAGGATTCCAGGGAACCTCTCCAAAGAAAGTCCATTTGAGTTGATGTCATGAGTGCCATAGGCTATAAGTGTAGAAATTGCTGTGGAATTCAGAGGTTGAACAAGGAATTGTCAGGTGAGGTAGGGTATGTTTCACAGCAACATTGATGTTCAGGATGGACTTTGACCACAGAATAGCAGGTAGAAAAGGAGGGGAGGGTCCCACAAAGCTAAAATTAGCACAGACAAAAATTATAGTGAGCGCTGGGGTTGTGGCTCAGTGGTAGAGTGCTTGCCTAGCATATGTGATGTTCTGGGTTTCATCCTCAGCACCACTTAAAAATAAATAAAATAAAGTCATAAAAAAGTTACAGTGAAGCCAGAAAGGTGGTGCACACCTGTAATCCCAGCAGTTCAGGAAGCTGAGGCAGGAGGATCACAAGTTCAAAGCCAGCCTCAGCAACTTAGCAAGGCCCTAAGCAATTCAGTGAGACCCTGTCTCTAAATAAAATACAAAATAGGGCTGGGGATGTGACTTAGTGGTCCAGTGCCCCTGAGTTCAATTCCTGGTACCCCTCCCCGCAAAAAAGTTACAGTGACCATAGAATATATAGTCTAAACTAGGGCATCCTTGCTGGGAAAACAGACATAAACTGAGGTGTCTCTGGTAAGTCGTACAAGTGATCACCCTAGCAAACACATACAATGCAGAGTGCAGGAAGCATTTAGGGAACAGAGTAGTGGGTTGGGGGAGGGATTGGAATGGAAGCTGAGTGCATTTGTTTGCTAGGGATCTTTAACAAAGCAACCCAAACAGAGTGGCTTAAGAATAGGAATTGCTCTTCTCATAGCTCTGAAAGCTTGAAGTCAGACATCAAGGTGTTGGTAGGGGCAGGCTCCCTCTGAAGGCTACTGTCTCAGCTTCAGGTAGTACCTTGTTTTACGGTGGCACAACTTCTGTTTTCCATGGTGGTCTCCCTATGCCTGTCTCTGTGTTCTACTTTCACCTTTTTAATTTTTATATTTTATTTTTTTGAGGTGAAGTCTCTATGTTTCCCAGGCTGGCCTTGAACTCACAGTTGTCCTAAGCATTCCATGTAGCTTGGATTGCAGGCCTGTACCACCACAGCTGGCTTGAATTTCCTTTTTATGAGGACACCAATCACTTGGCATTAGAATCCACCCTAATGACCTCATCTTAACTTGAACATCCCCAAAGAGCCTATTTTCAAATAAGATCACACTCTCAAATACTGGGATTACAACTTCAATAACATTTGGGGAGACACAATTCGACCCTTGACAGTGAGGCAGAAGATAGTTATAGCTGTGAAAGAGGCTATGCTGAAGAGTCTAGACTACCTGGAGGTCATGGGCAGTTGCTAGCAGTTGGTAAACTGGAGTGCAGCAAGACTTGTTCTGAAACAGTCACCCTGGTAGCCCAGCCCTACCATTTGGTCCAATTAGACAGGGCTGGTTTTTTTTCTCTCTCTCTCTCTCTCTTGTTTGCTCCACATAGTTACAAAAATACCCTTTGTTGTGCTTCTGTTTTGGAAATCAAAGAAAGCAAAATGTACATCCCCCAAACAATGGGATCCCTCCTCACTCGAGAGCCATTTGCAGCATCCTCACCTGCAGGATGAAAATGGCTTTCTCCATTAGTGTGCACGGCACAGGCTGATTTCCAGCGAGTGCCCCTGCTGTTTCTGCACACTCCCTGGCACACTGCAGCACCACAGCCATTTGCTGCTTTCTTGCTGCCTTGTCCTCTGTTTCACCTACTCAGCAAGGGCTGACCATAAGCTGGAGAATGCCACTGGGAGAAGTCTAGACAAGAAGGGGCAAGTCTGACCATTTCTGCTTCTCCACCTTCTTTCTCAAGGCCCAGATGTCTCACAGTGGTTACGCAGTGATTATGTAGCAGGCCAGGCCCTTCTTCATAGCCTGACCTAACCAGACCAGGCTGGGCAACACAGTTTTTGTGGACAAACATTCACCAAAGCAGCCCCTGCCCCATGCCTTCTTCCCTACATCCATTCTCTAACCGGCCAGCAGGAATTTGGGTGCAGTCAAGCCCACGCAGATGAGTCCTGATTGCTTCAACTCTAGGAGCCATTGTTGGGAAACCACTTTCGATAAATCCATCTCAGGGCAATTGTGTGAATGAAATGCCTCAACTTGACTCACCCTCGACAGTCTCAGGGCCATTTATTTGCTCCCGTTTCCCCAAGAGTGCCAATTTCCTGGGCACCAAACATACCATATCTTCCCATATATAATCTTGTTGATTCCTCACAACTGCCCTGCAAGACTAGGAGGATTATTATGCCCACTTCAAAGATGAAGAAGCAGAAGTTCAGAGATATTTATGAACCTTCCCAACACATGGCTCTTAAGTGGCACAGTGATTTGAACTCAGGGCTGATGGACTCCAGAGCCTTCGTGTTCCCTGTGTGCCCTGCTATGCCTCTGGTTTGCAGATGTGTTTTTAGAGAATGAGCTTCAGCAACAACCACATCACCCCAACCCATATCCAGCAGCTTCCTCCTCCTCCTCCTCCTTCTCCTTCTTTCTTCTTTCTTCTTCTTCTTCCTTCTTCCTTCCACTTTCCACCTTCCTCCTTCTTACTCCTCCTCCTTCTCCTCCTCCTCCTCCTCCTCCTCCTTTTCCTCCTCCTCCTTCCTTTATACCAGGGATGGAACCAGTGGTGCTTAACCACTGAGCAACATCCCCAGTCCTTTGAAAAAAATTGAGACAAGATCTCACTAAGTTTCTTAGGGCTTAGGCTAAATTGCTGAGGCTGGCTTCGAACTTATAATCCTCCTGCCTCAGTTTCCAGAAACACTGGGATTACGGCAGGCATGTGCCACTGCCCCTGGCTTTTGCATTCATTTCTATTTCTAAGACCAATGGGCTGCCTCCAAATCCCTCTAATTCCTACAGGAAATTTATGGCCACTGAAAAAATGGCATTCACTCAACCCTCCTGGGGGTAGCCTGTTTCAGAGAGCTTAGTACCTTAAAAATAAATTTCCCCAAATGCCCGTAACTTACATGAAAGCAAATAGAACCATTGCTAGTTTGGAATTTACTTCTTATTTACAGCATTTTAGGCCAAATTAAGTTCTGCTTTTATGTGAACTGTGTATGCTTTGTGCACCTGGGGCCCTTCATAGTCCATGTCCACAGTTCCTTGGTGCTCCCTGATGAATCTCAGTGCCCCCTTTTCCCTATTTTTGGTGATTCTGGGATGTGGTGATTATAGCTGTGGTTTGCAGATGCTAGACCCTCAATCAAGAAGCCCCAGTGTGGGGAAAGTTCAGGCAATTCTTTCATAGACTGTCCTTCCCAGTTTGCATTGCTGTTCCTTCAGATGAGTGCTCACAGGGAAAGCCTGGCAGGTTTCCTCCAGACGTCCTCAGAAGAAACAGATGATGAGGCACAAGGACCAAGCGTACCATCCAGATGGAACTCAGCCTCCTGTAGCAGTTCTTGTGAGCCACACCTACTCCTCAGGAGCCCAGAGATGCTGTCTGGACTGAACCAGTTCAGGATCCCCTCTGCTGAACCCACCAGGATCTAGCTGCACCCTTCCTGCTTCTCTTTCCTTTGTCCTCCGGTTCTTGACAGCTCACTCCCACGAAGAGGCAGACAGGCAACCACTGCCTTCTCAGGCTGGGGAAAATGATGAATTCCACACCCGAGAGAGTTCTCAGGACACTGTGTCTAGGGGTAGCCCCTGAACAGAGTTTAGAATGCCAGGAATCCTTTGGCCACCAGCCTTTATTCCTTGGGTGGGGGACAGTCCTGCTTCCTCTATTCCCCTTCTGCTGGAGGCTTCCCTCTTTGCCTCTAACTTATGTGACACAGGTCCACCCCTGCAGCAGGGCTGAACAAAGAATAGGTTGGTCACAAATTGCCTGCCCCAGACACCAAGACAGATTTTCATCTGCAGGGAGCCAGGACTGGGGGAATCTAATCAACAGGGCTCTTGCTCTTCCCAGACAAGTTCACCTCAGCCCATTCTCCTCACCCCACAAAGTTGCCCAAATTGGAAAATAAAAACACAGAATACCCGATTACATTTGCATTTCATGTAAAAAAAATTAGTTTTTTAGAATAAATATGGCCCATGCAATGTTTGGGCTATACTTATACCAAAATGGTTTTCTGTTTGCAATTCAAATGTAACTGGCATCCTGTGTTTAATCTGGTAGCCCTCCTCCCATGCCCAGCCCAGCAATTCACTGTGCTCTGGTGTTTGCACAGGACAGCAAGTCAGACTTCCAGCCTGGCCCAGCTCAGACTGAGAAGTCCTCTGTGCCCACAGAGTCATGCCTCTGTCACAACCTTACTGCCTTCCAGTATAATTATGACTTTCCATGTCTCATTCTCCACTGGGCTTTGAGGTTTTTTGTTTTTCAGTTTTGTCAGTACTGGAGATTGAACCCAAGGATGTTCTCCCACTGGGCTGCATCCCCAGCCCTTCTTATTTTTTTATTTTGAGATAGGTCTTGCTAAATTACCCAGGCTTGCCATCCTCCTGCCACAACTTCCTGAGTCGCTGGGATTACAGGCGTGGCCACTGCACCAGGCTGCCTTTGAGCTTTCTTGAAGGCTGGGAGTGGGACTGGTTAATCTTTTCTCCCACTTTTTGTGGTGTCCAGCAGCATTCAGGACCCAGGAAGCAAAGAGGTCAAAAACAGCTAGATGTGTGAAACATGCATAAATAAATGAGCAAATAGTTCTGATTGCATTTAATACAAAGGGTTGACTTGTGAAAGGAAAGTCCTGGTATGTCTTGCTTTTCCTACAAGTACTGCAGGTTTCTGAAAGCAGGGTTTTGCTCTGGGATCTACCCCCAGCAGGTGCTCAGCCTGCACTCCTTGCATGAATCATGTTAGTAGGTGGCTGGCCCTAGAGTATGTGCTACAGTGGATCTTGTTTCCCACCTCCATGGACATTTCTTTCTTTTTTTAAAAAGATAGATTAGATTCATCATTTTTTTTAGTTGTTGATGGACCTTTATTTTACTTATTTATTTTTTTATGTGGTGCTGAAGATTGAACCCAGTGCCTCACACAAGCTAGGCAAGCCTTCTACCACTGAACCACAACCCCAGGCCTCCATGGACATTTCTGTGGTGCCTGGTCCTCATGTCCCACAGAGCCAAAGAGTTCAGTGGACAGTGAATGGGCAGCAGGGAAGTCCAAAGGACAGGGAGGACAGCAGGAGGGAATTCCACTGTCTCTATTAGAGGAGATGATAGGAGTAGCTTGGGGAAAGGAGAGAGAGGTCACTTAGAAGGAAAGCAAGTAATGACCAGGCCAGCAGCCAAGTGGAGCCAGGGCTGGGTTGCAAGGGAAGAATGGGGTTTCTGCAGAGTCAGCGAGACTGGCTTGGATGTCAGGGAAGCAGCTAAAGTCCAACTTTCCCAGGTTACCTTTCCTCTGAGGTAGGAAAGGATGGGACACATTTCATACCCAAGCTGATGGCAAGGATACCAAGAACCCAGGCATAGTGGTGGCTCCATCACTGGCTGGAACTGGAAACTGAGCACATGACCCATCTGGTCAAAGACCAGGATGGCTTGGAATCTCATGTGCTGCTGTAATGGGCTGAGGTCTTATGGGATCCCTCCCACCCCTCAGGTGCTAGGGAAGGCATCTGGGATCCCTGCTTCACCTCTGGAAGCAGGTGGGTTATGTCCTAGCAGGGGAGGGTCAGAGCTTTCCACTGCTTCTTGTGTGGGTAGGAACCAGGAAGGTGGTGACTGCCAGGAACCCAATGGAAACTCCCCCTAGAGCCAAGTCTAAGGGGAACAGGACACACCCTGAGGCCTGCCCAGGGAATTCTGGGATGCATACCTGCTACCTTCAGGCTGCCACTGGCCAAGGCTCTGCATTCCCTCTCTTTCCAGGAGCTCTAATGTCCACCCTCAGGCTATGGCAGGCCCCAGCTTCTGAGCACCCCTGCTGCCCTGCTCCACATGTCTGGAGAGATACCCAAACCCTGGAGGAGGGTTATGAGGGGGCCCCAATGCCATCTTCTATAAGCACCAGGTTATTTCATCATCCATGCACTCATCCCTGGTCTAGCACAGTTCCTCACGGCTAGAAAGTGCTTAGGAAGTGTTTGCTGCTGAAGAAACAAGTGGATGAACAAATGGTGCCTGGCAGTTGTTGCTGAGGGTGAGGTCTGGTCCCTTGGGGTGTCCTACCTGTAGGTGTCTCCATCTGGGAGACTGTGACAATTCTCCAGTGCAGGGCCATGCGAGAGGAAAGCTGTTCTCTACTAACAAAGTGGAGTGGGCTTTAAGTCAAATAACTGTAGTGCCCACTTTGGGACGATGTCACAACTTGAACAATGTGGTAAATAAGTCTTCTTCTAGAGCCTTGTCCTATAGCAGAGCTGACTTGATTTCCATGCTGGGAGCATGCCTTGGGCCTCCCCTCAGGGCTCATGCCTCATTGCCGTAAAGGTCCTTCAGTTCCACAAAGGAAACTGCTTGGACCTGTTTCTGCCAGAAGCTTCCCACCTCCTTGCACCAAAGGCAGCAGTTCCTTCCTTCCCCAGAATATCCCCTGAGTATTGTGTTGTGGTCCCACCCTCTGGGCACTTCCCATTTCCTAGAGTCTGAGAAATGTGGATGGGAATCCATCCCCACTTCTTAGCTTATATTTTTGAGCCTTTTTATCTGTATCTGTAAAATGGGATGATCCACATAGCACTAAGATTACTATGACACAATGACTTGATTACTGAGCACAATGACTTCTATAAAGTGTCTGGCACAGAAGTGGTTCTTGACGAATGGCAGATTTACAGCTCCAGGAGGAAAAGGGCTTGCTCACCACTGTATCACTCTCTGGTGCTCAGCAGATAGTCTGGTATGTGGTAGGCATTCTAGAAAAATGTGTTAAGTGAGCTACTGCTACATTGACTTGCTTGGCCAAAAGTGGTTCACAAACTGGGCAGGGCTGAGCTTGCAGGCTACTGATGGTGATGGGGAAGGAGCAGGGGCTGAGAGTCTGGAGATGTGTTTCAGATAATACCCATCACTGAGACCAGTTGTTTTCAAAATAGGGTATAGAGAGGGATCAGCTCCCTTCAGCTGCCTTCATGGCCCAGCACTGAGAAGGCTTACTGTGCTTGGCTGCCTCTCTATTCAGTGCTATATCCACAAGATGGCTGCTTCTGGAGGTCTGGGCAGAGCATGGCAGAGCCAGGCTGAGCTGGGCTGAGCTTAGGCAGGCTTTGCCTGCCCCCCTACAATTTGCCTAGTAACCCAGATTTGTAGCCAGGCGCCGGGCTAACTCCTGTCTGGTTTGGCTGGTGCTAGGGTTTCCAGTTTTAGCAAATAAAGATACTGGATGCCTGGTTAGATCTGAATGTCAGTTAAACAACAAGTAGTTTTGTAGTATGAGTATGTTCCATGCAATGTTTGGAACATACTTATACTATGAGATTATCTGTTGTTTATCTGAAAAACAAATATAACTGAACTCCCTGCATTTTCTCTGGCAAGCCTAGCTGGAGCTCGTCCAGTTGCTGGGGATTGTAAGGGAACCAACCTTGTGGGGTGGAGCAGGAGAGAACTGCTCCCACCAAAAGCACTTTGAATTGATGTCAGAACAATGGCATGGGTTGTTTTATTTTCCTTTGCACAGATAAAGAGCTTTCCTTGTCACTCAAAAGAAAACAGAACCAGAATGGTGAATTTCAGCTCTCTGCTTACTTCGCTGATGTTGTCTCAGACCATGCCTGGGTTCTGAAAGGGATATCAACTGTTAGACAAGTGACTCTCATTTTTCTCTGCAATGCACCTTCTAATGCTTGGTGTCTACTACCCTGTGTCCTGTTTGCATTATGCTGGGGACGAGATGTGTAGTGGCCATTTGCCTCTCC
>JAJEJO010000944.1:175583-199803 GCA_020662805.1 Glaucomys volans | reverse complement strand
ATATTTCACAACCTCTAATACTCATAATGACTCTGACTGACGATATTATTCTTCCCATTTTGTAGGTGGGAAACTGAGGGCCAGGCAGGGAAATGTGCATCATCATAGAGCAACTGAGTGGTGAGGTGGCGGTGCAAACTGTTCTCTTTGATTCCAGTGTCTCGATGCTTGCCCATTGCTATTCTCTGTCACTTTTGCACCAGATGACTTGCTCAATCTCTGCTCATGGCTGTAGTTTCCCATTTGTCCACTGAGGGGGTAGACAAGGTGATCTCTGAGACTCAAGCATTCAGGACTTCCCCTTCCCTTTTTTCCCTGCACTAACTCCAGTCCATTCTTCAAAACCCTGATCGGCAATCTCATAGTCCTTCTCTTTCTTCACTGGCTCACACATACAAAGTTCAGCACCTGCCAGTGCTCTGTGCCTATCCCTCTGGGAGTGGTTATTTTGCAGTCTCTCAGCACATCTGTCTCCCACAGTGTGCTGTGACAATTTCATCCAAGGCTTTTGCATCTTATCAACCGGGAGTTCTCTTTTTCCTGCTCTTTGCATGACTAGCTCATTACTTCCCAGACTCAGCTTAAATGTCACGTCCTTGTCTAGGCCTTTATTGACCTCCTCGGTTAAAACCAGCCCCCACCTCACCCTGATTATTGTCTTCCAATGTCTGCATAGCAATGGTCACTGTGAAAATCAAGTGATGTGTTTGCTTTGTGTTGAAATGAAATTCACATAACATAAAATTAACTATATAGAAATGTGCAATCAGTGACAGTTAGTACTTTTCCAAAGCTGTACAATCATCATCTCTATTGACTTCCAAAACATTTTCATAACCTCAAAAGGAGACCCTCACCCATTAAGCATCACTCCACATTCCTCCCTGTCTCAGTCCCTGGCAACCCCTAATCAGCCTTCTTTTTCTGTGAATTTGCCTTTTCTGGATAACCCAACATAATTGAAAGCATATAATAGATTTTCTTTTGAGTCTGGCCTTTTTCACTTAGTATAGCGTTTTCAAGGTTCATCCGATTTATAGTATGTATAAGTACGTACTTATTATTCCATTGTATGGTTAGAACACATTTTGTCCATTCGCCAGTTGATGGATGTTTGGATTTTTTACCTTTTGCTTACTCTGCTGTGAATGCTGCTGCTGTGAACACTGGTGCACAAGTTGTGCTGTGAACATATGTTTTCCATTATTTGGGGCATATACCTAGGAGCAGGATGGCTGGGTCAAATGATAGATAACTCAATGTTTATTTAACTTTTTGAGCAACCACCAAACTGGTTTTCATAGTGTCCAGTGCAATCTTTTGCAGTCCTACCAGAAAAACACAAGGATTCCAGTTTCTCCACATCTGTGGCAACTTTTGTTATATTATTATCATTTTGATTATGGACATAATAATATCTTGTTGTGGCATTTGCTTTTATTTTTTCTTGTTCTTCCCTTCTGATTATGGGCTCCATGAGGTCCAGCCTGTTCTGGGCTGTCTTGGTACATGGTTGGTTTTCCGTACATAGAGATTGAGTCAAACCTGGATGAATGCATTCTCACTGAAGCCTTGGCTCCCAGTCCAAGTCCTACTGCAACAAAAGCCTTCTGTGGCTGAGTTGTATGTCCCTGTGCAGTGGTCCCAAGGGGAAGAGGCTATATGACCACCCAAATGATAGGACCTCAACCCTGTGGGTTGGGGCTCAGAGCAACCATCCTTACTCCATGGGACCCAGAGCAGAGGCTCAGTCCATGATAAAGACACCACTCTGAGAGGGAACTTGGAGAGAGATGGGAAAGCAAGGGCAAAGCACCCCTCAGGACCACTGGCTACCCCTGTGTGGTACTCCCTGTAGCAATCACTTGAGAGGTTTCATCTACCATGGCTGTGCTGTCTCACTTGTCCCTTTGGGATTTTGAGACAAAGGACTGGGCTAACAGCCTGGAGACTGAATTTCTTCAGATGCAAATTCTGGTAATTGACCCTCAGTTGCTCACCCGTGGAGATGGGAAAGGGTACAATTTGGTGGAGACTGCTCTTGCTGAGATTCTTCCTAGGCTGCCTGACTTGGATCTTCTGTGCTCTAGGATAGGGCAGAAATCTGAAGCCTGCAGATTCCAAAGTCCCTGGGGCTGTGCTCCCTGGGCACTGTAGCAGGCATCACCACACAGTCTACAAAACATTTTGGTGTGTTCTCAAAAAATTAAGCATAGAAATACCATGTGACCCAGCAATTCCACTCCTTGGTATAGGCCCAAAATAATTGAAACAGGTGTTCAAACAAAAACACCAATGTTGCGGTTGGGTTGTGGCTCTGTGGTAGAACACTTGCCTAGCATGTGTGAGGCACTGGGTTTGATCTTCAGCACCACATAAAAATAAATAAAATAAAGGTATCATGTCCATCTACAACAAAAAATATTTTTTAAAAAACACCAATGTTCATAGAGGCACAATTCACAATAACCAAGATGTGGAAACAACCCAAGTGATCATCAACTGATGAATGGATAAATAAAACATAGTATTGTCACACAACAGAATATTATTTAGTTATAAAAGGAATGAAACAATGATAAATACTAAAACATGGATGAAGTTCAAAATATTATTCTGAATATGTAAGTCAGCTTTTTGTCACTGTGACAAACTACTTGAGGGAGGAAAAAAAACTTAAAGGAAAGATTTAATTTGGTTTACAGTTTCAGAAGTTTTGGCCCATGGTTAGCTGGCTCCATTGTTTCTGGACCTGTGATGAGGCAGAACATCATAGGGGAAAGGCATGACAGAGCAAAGCTGCCCATCTCATGACAACCAGGAAACAGAGAAAAAGGGGAAGGGGCCAGGACCAAGGCAGGGTCCCCATTGGCAAACCCCCAAGGACTCACTCCTTTCACAAGATTCCATCTCCTACAATTTCTACTATCTCCCTGTAGTCCATTCAGCTATGAATCCCTCAATGGATTCATCTGTTGATGAGATCAGAGCCATTGTGATTCAATCATTCCCAAATCCTCACCTCTGAACATTGCTGCACTGGGAATAAGCCTCAGCACATGAGTCTCTGGGGGACACTTCATAATATGAGGTGTCCCCCAAATGCAAGAAGGTTCACAGGAGAAATGATTTGGTTATGAGAGCCTTAACCCAGTTAGTGAATTAATCCCCTCATAGGGATTAACTGAATGGTAACTGAATGCAGGTGGGGTGTGGCTGCAGGAAGTTGGCACTGGGGGCAAGGCTTTGGGGGTATACCTTTGTATCTGGCAAGTGGAATCTCTGTTTCCTGATCATCATGTAAGCTGCTTCCCTTGGTCACACTTCCACCGTGATGGAGCTGGCTGTGAATGGACTGAGGCCCCTGAAACCATGAGTCCCCAAATAAACTCTTTCTCTTCTACAATTGTTCTTGTCAGATCTTTTAGTCACAGCAGTAAAAATGCTGACTAAAACAACTAAGAGAAAGAATCCAGATACAAAGGACCACATATTACATAATTCCACTTATAGGAAATGTCCAGAATAGGCAAATTCATAAAAGCAGATTAATGGTTGGCAAAGGCATGAGGGTGGGATTGGGAATGTCTGATTAATGGGTCCAGGATGTCCTTTTGGGTGATGGAAATATTTTGGAACCAGGTAAAGATGTTAGTTGCACAACACTGGAATTATACAAAATGCCACTGAGTTAGGGTTAGGGTTATGGTAATTTTATGTTATATGAAGTTCATTTCTATTTTTTAAATAAAATCAATCCTCTCTACTTAATGCTTATTTAGGCCTCAGGGATCAATTTCAGACAAAGGCAGAAATGGTCTCTTGCTCACTTCCTATGTGGGTAAGCGAGTGGGTACCTGTCGGAGGGATGGGCAGCTGCAAAATAAAAGCTATGAAAGTAATATATCAGAAAATAGAACAGAAAGACAAGAATCTTTTTAAAGCAGGGGTGTGTCAGTTGAGCAGTCCAGTAGGGTCTGGCTCTAACAAAAAGGAAGCCCATGCTTGCTTTATTTATAATGGTACAGATCAAAGGGGATTGGTAGGTGTAAGGTTTCAGTGGGGGAGCAGTCTTGTTTTGGTTCTCAATTCTCCATGTGGCAGGGGTCTTGCAGTAAGCAGGTTACTTGGTGTATGGTTGTTGGTGGGTCACTCTGATCCCTGGGGCTGTGTTAGAACTTGAGCTGTGAGCTAGAACAGGATGCCAGCTTGAGATGAGCATTCTTGCACCACGGGATTTCAGCCTGGGAGTTCCCTAATGGCTTAAACGTGGCTCATTTCACACATGGCTCATAGATGGCTTCCTGCAATGGTAGATAGCTTTATGTTCAGAATCACTGGGCCTTGGAATAGAAGCCCACTCAATTCACCTAAGGGCCCACCGTCCATCTCCAATAGATTTCCTTGGTACTTTCTCTCCAGACATGGATAACCAAAACAATATCATTGAGTGCACTCCTTCTGAGTCAGTGTCCAGAACTTATGTGATTAGAGATTTCAGATGTTCTTTCACATTTGGGTAAACCCCAAGAGACTTCAGGAGCTGACACTGAGCCAAAGTGTGGAAGGTCCTGCACTCAAATTTGCAATGGAAAATAGGAAAGGAGAGCTTTCCCTGGAAGGTGGACAAAGTCACTTCAACGAGTAATCTCTGTTTCAGGCCCACAGCATGGTGAATAATACAGAAGCCTGGTCTCAACTTCTGGGTAGGTATTCAGATGAGCAGTGTTTCTGAGTTATGTCCTGCTGCTCCCTAAGGTTTCTGGAAGTGCAGGGAGCCTGCAGAAGACCTCAGCAGCCACACTACCTTTCCAGAGAAGGTCCCAGGACATTCCTTCATTAGAAACCTGAGCCCAACAGCATCCTAAGGTCAGCCTGAAGCTAGAATCTCACAAGGCTGGACTGGTCCTTCTGACTTGCTGAGGACAATAGGGACCCATTCAGCCCAAGTCTGCTCTGATTCTGGAACTGTGCTTCAAATCCAGTTTGGAAGCATGTATGGGACTAATTCATATGTTAATTAGCAAGCTTCAATCATACCTTTAATGACAGAAAGGTCTTTCTAACACACAAATCTGAACATGTCTTGAACCTGCTTAAAATTCTCCTGGGCCCATTCATTGCCTTCTGGATGAAATACAAGCTCCCTACTTGGCATTTTAGAACATTTGTAGATTTCATGTCTCTGGCTGGCTGCAGCATCATCTCCTACCACTTGACTGACAATCTGGCCACCACCTCCTTGCATACCTCCCTTCTACCCATTCATCAATCAAATGTGATGTTCCAACCAGAGCCTGCCTTCCAGAGTGGAGGGTCAGGAGTTGGCCTTGATGAGCCAGGCCCTGGAGTCCAGAGGGGACAGTGAATCATGAAGCTTCTGGGAGATGTGACCAGTCACTCAAATACATGGCCCAGGCCCCAGAACAGGAAACTGGGGTCCCAAAGCCAAAGCAGGCACACCTGGAGCATCCCCAAGGGGCTGGAGGTATCTCCTGGCTTTTTCTTTGCAGCACCTTAAAATTGCCACCCAGGCTCTGTCATACAACTGAAAATCCAACCCCAGGGAGTCTTTCTGGATCTTTGACAGGGTGTCTTAGCCTTTGTCTATCACCTCAGCTTGCAATCCTTTTATGTCCACTTTTTAAATTTTAAAAATAATGAAAATTATTGACTCGTATAACAGAAAGCCAAAGATAAGGCAGACCCAACTATCACCAAGCACCCGGGGTTTTCTGTGGCTCTCTTCACTGCCATTCATCTAAAGATTAAATTCTTGGTATGCTAATAAGGCTAACGGTACCAATTCTGACCACATAATTTTTTGTTTAAGTCTCCTGGGCAAGAGAGCCAATAAAGGTCTTGATGGGCCAACTCTGTTCACTCTTGATCAAGTACTGTCACAAAAGGAAATGCTGTGTGTCATTCAGCTAAACGTAGGTTCCTGCCCTTCATCAGGCACTGTGTGTCAACAGGCCCCATTCTTGCCTACACCCCTATGCTGAGTCAGATAGACTCTTTTCATGGCTCCCTCAACCCCCATGCTTTCTCTGTCACAGCACTTCTGCTACTGTGTGGTCATTAAGGTATTTTTACTGTCAGCTCCAGGAGGACAGGGCCTGTCTTGGGTGTTCTGTGGCCTCAGAGCTCTCTGGCCCAGAATAGCTGTTTCATAGTACTTGTTGAATGAAGAGAAGAATGAGTGAATGAATGAGTGGGTGGATGCAACAGCTGAGTCGTGTGGTCAAGGGACTATGGATCAGATGGGGTGGGTTGGGGGAAACCATTTCCACAGGCAGGCTCCTGTGTGCAGAGGCTGAGTAAAAACAGGGTGTGCCTGCATTTGAGTGCCAAAGCAACCCAATGTCCTAGCTCCTCCTCCCAGTGGGAAGCTCTGACATCAGGCACAGGGAGCCAGAGGCGGGCTTGCCAGCTCTTTTAAGCAGCTGGGCTCACACCAGGTCTGAGCTATCATCCCTCCCTCAAGCTGGCCTTTCCTGGCCACTGACTTCATCCTCCTCTGCCTGTCTGTCCTTGCCTCACCTTCTGGATTTCATACACACTGGTGCCCTCTGTCTGGTTATTAATAATACTCTAGAGTCATGCTTTCTTAGTGCCAGACCCTGGGCTGGGGCTACACTAGGCACAGGATCTCCTCCCCATCACAGTGACAGGAATTAATTACCCAATACCCAGAGGGTCATTGGTTGGGGTGGAGGCAGACAGGTCCTTTCCAAAGAGTCGTGGCATCCTTGTTGTGCCAGGGGAGGCAGGATCTCAGTTGAGGCCCATGTCAGGGTACAGTGCAAAAGCAGCAAATCCCTCTTTCAAGGAAGAAATTAGGTAAAGTTCCTATAGACGAATGAGTCACAAGGAAGTGCTCTGGCTGGGATTTGGGGGCAGAAGCCCTATCTGCTCACCTCCCCATCTCCTGCTCAGTGGACCCTGAGTTGCAGCCTGGGGTCAAATAGAAGTTTTGCCACTTAACCTGGTGCCCTGAGTAAGTGACCTTACCTCATGGCCCCAGTTGTCTGTACCGAGGGGAGGGGTAATATGAACGTTCTCACTTCAGAGGATTCTATTGGGCTTTGCATAAGATGCTGAGGCATGTATAGGCCCATGCACAGGAAGCGCTTGGCATTTGCCTGGCACCCAGTCATTGCTCAGTGGGATGCCCAGGCACTCTCCTGCCTCCCAAGGACCCCTGCAGAATGCATGCCCACTCTGCAGCTCTTCTCATCTTTCAATATGCCCTTCATTGCCCAATTCTCTCCCCACACCCATCCACCCATTCATTTATTCATGGGAAAAGCATCTGTTGAGCCCCTACTCTACCACATAGAGACAGCAATCTAGGCCTCTGCCCTCATGGCACAGTTTTGATCATTCAGTGTCAGGAAAGCTGAATTAGGCAAGCATCCCCCACCTTACACCAAACACCATGAGATAAAGCCATTCACATCTCCCCAGGGACCTATTCAATTTAGGATTGGAAGACAACCCCATGCCCCTTCTCTTTCTGCAAGGGAGGCTCTGGGGTGCTCTCTGATGATTCTTGGAGAAGGCAAATGATGTGATGCCAGCCTTCTGCCCACCCTTCTTGCCATACTTCTCCCACAATTCTGCTGGAGTCTTCAGATGTTCAGTCATGGAATGGGTACACGTGCTGGACAGTCCTGACCCCAGGAGGCCCTCTTGGGGCCACTGTGGGTAAACTATTTGGTGCTTGATTCAGTTAGCTGGAGAAACATTCTCTCCATCATGAACCTAAGTCTCTCTGAAATTGCAGTCACTGTAACCCAAGGGAAGAGAGTATTTGAGGCACAGAATCCCACATATACATAAGCTACTTTCTAGGAACTTGGCACAAAGCCTTGAGTCATTTTCCGAGCCATCCATGGTTTGTCAGCCTCTTCTGCCATGGCCATGGACCTGGGTGGGGGAAAATGCCCCACCAATGGGACAGTCACACTCCCTCTTCTTCCTCCAGATCATTCAACTTAGGCTAAGGGATCCCTGCTGTAACAAGCTGGGCTCATATACTCATAGATGCTTACCCCAGGATACCAGCGCCACCTGCCTAGTGGAACTTCTTGAAGACCCTTAGTTAAAAAGGGCAATGGATTTTCTGATTGTTAAAAATTCAGTATCCCAGAAGAAGCATGTGTTTTTAGCTTCACCTGGGATGTTCTTCCTTCCCTAGTGTCTCTCAGGCCTCAACAGAGACTTTACTTCCTGTAGGAGTGGCGCCTCCCTCTGCAGCCTCCGCCCCTGGTCAGGCTTGGTCTCCTCTCTTGTGGCCTCACAATTCCCATTAGCTCACCTTGGCCATGGCACTTACCATTCTGTGCTATCACATCTTTTCCTTCGTGATCCTGTGAACACTTCTCTCATCACTTACAAGTACTTGGCATGCAGAAAATGCTTCAGGGAATGAATGAGCTAGCAATTCTTGATAGAGAATATCAAGGGCAGGAGAGATGAGTCATATCAATCCCACCCAAAGCCTCTGGTCTCCCACCATCCTAAGTGCTGGTAGGCAGGGCTCATTGCCAGGTACTGGGGAATGGAGTGGGCTGGGTACTGCATGGCCGAGTGATGCAAGGTCCTAAGTGGCAGAGAGCACACACACAGCCTGCCAGGGATGGCATGGGACTGGCTGGAGAAACAGGTGTCAGCTGTGGGGTGGGGTGGGGTGGGGGTGAAGAGTGAGCAGTGACCTTCTTGGCTTGAGACCTGAGGCAGTGTGCAGGAGGCACCTCCTGCTCCCTGAGGAAGGGTAAGCGGTGAGCACTTGTTAGTGCTGAATGACAGCTTGGCAGAACGCCAGGCCTCTTCAGCTGGGATCCCTACAGTCTTTGACTCATATTCCTGGAGGATTAATTATACTCATTCCTGGAGGAGAAAATAATTCCTTTACCTAGTAAGTGACATAAAGATTATTCTATTGTTTCAACAAACATGGATGTACTGGGTATTAGAATGTAAACTTCATGTAGATATTTAAGCTCAAGTATAAATTTTGGGCTAGAGCTCAGTGATAGATCACTTGCCTGGCACATGTGACGCCCAGGGTTCAATCTCCACCACTGTAAAAACAAACAAAAAACCCAACAATGACAACAACCACAATCACGCAACTTTAGCTGTACCCAGACTATGAGTCTGCATCTCACTCTTCTCACCTGTTAGGGAGCCCATGCAGAAGAATTGGGAAACACTAGCATGTTAGGAAATAAAGGGGTCTTTGGCAGACAGATGTGAATCCCCATCCCAGATCCCTCCATAGCTGGTCTCCCCATCAAGGAGCTAGCTGAGCTCTTGAGTTTTGAATACTTGCAGTTGATGACTTCTGCCTTGGAGACTGGCATGAGGACTAGAGATTAAGGTGACAGCACAGACACCTGCCTCCCCAGGTGGAGAGCAGGGTGCTGGTATGGCCTAGTGATGAATGTGGATTGGAAGTGCCTGGGATTCTGAGCAGTGGCACTTTGAGAGCCTGGTTGTGGCTGCTTCTCTTGTTGCCTGGTAGACATGGGCAGTCCTGAGCCAATCTTCATGTGGTATTGTCTCTATATCTCTGTCTCTGTCTCTGTGTCCAGAGTTCTCTTTCTTAGGAGGACATGAGTCATACTATAGGGCCCAACCTGCTTGAGTAGGACCTTATACTAACCTAACTAATTTTATGTGCAATGACTCCATTTCCAGCAAATACCCATTCTGAGTCACTGGAGAGCTTGGACTTCACCATATAAATTTGGGGTGGGGGACTCAATTCAACCAATAAAAGAGATGGACGGGAGCTTGACTTTCATGTGATGCCAAACTCCAGCATGCTCATTTTTTTCCAATTTTGCTGCTGAGTCTGCCTAATGGTGGAAGACAAAGAAATACAGTCTTCCACCTGAATCCAAGAGACCATAGGGAGAGGGACTTGGAGCAATTGCCTCCAGTGCCCCCCTCTCAGGTTATCTTTGCTGAGGGCCGCTTACTGCTGTTTCGCATACCTTGGTCTGTTTCTTCCCACACCCCTGGCCAAGTCAAAGGTGGCTTTAAGCTAGAATCCTAATCTTGGTATTCCAGGCTTTCTCTCAGAAGGAAGCCTGGGAACCCCATGGAGAAGAGCCCCCATTGATCTATTCCAAAGAACCCGAGTACCCTGAGTAGCACCCAGGTCCTGTTGCCATGGGCACCTTTACTCCATGTAATAGTCCCAGCCATTTGTGGCATTCTCTAGGCTGGTAAAGATTTTACTTTGGCTTAGGCATCTGGGTTTGCTGGCAGCCTCCAGATTGCGTCTTGAAGAATGATCTCTTTGGGGACCACGTGGAACCTCATTTGCCACCAACGTCAGTCAGAGCCTGGGGTTTCTATTATTGCTATTTCTGCATGCTAACTGCATGCTTATTTTAGACTCCTCTCAGGAAAGCCTGCTCTCATTTAGTTCCTTTCAGCCACACTTTCATATTGCACTAACCTATTTATATTTAACAGTTTGAGCACTGAAGTGCCTTGATTAGAATAATCAATTCTGTATCAAGAAACAGCCTCCCTGGGAATGCAGAATCCAGCCAAGTGCCCAGATGCTGAGCAAACAGCCCTCTTATTCCAGCCACATCCTCCTAGACCTCAGGAAAGCTATATGGGGGGCTCTCCAATTCCCAGGTCCTGCTGGCATGGAGAATGAAATTGATTTTGATTGGATTCTTCTGAAAGGATTTGTGAACAGGAGACTGCCCTTCCTGCACAGCAGCTTCAAGGTTTATTTAAGTTTGTCAGCATTTGTAGTGGTCCTGGTGGTGTGAGGTACCTTTAAGGACAAATCAAGAATGTGTGCAGATAAGTGGCTAATAGCTAATGCTTATTGGGTATTGACCTCTTGTCAGGCCCGGAACCAGCTACTTTTCCTACAGTAGGGGATCTCACTTGATCATCACAGCTACTCTCTGGGGCAGATCTTATTATTATACAAGTGTGTCAGCAGATTGGGGCTTGGAGGAAGTAAGTAGCTCTGAGATCATGCAGCTAGTATGTGGCAGCAGTCAGATTTGAACTCAGGCAGTTTGGCTCCAAAACAGAACCATTCTCTTGAGCTAAGTGTTGTCACTAGAAGGATACTTGAGGATTGAATCATAGCCCTTTATCTCAGGAACTGCATGCTGATGCATGGGGAGAGAAAGAGCCATGTCCAAGTTCATAGAGCAAGTTGGAGATGACCAGAGCAATTTCACAAGTCATTGCTGCCTGGGGTGAGGGCATGGGTGTGCTGACCAAGGGCCCTTGTGACTAGTTTGCTAGGGCACCCTACTCCTTTGGTGAAGGTTCATCTTGCCGATGTGCTTTCTGGCCTGCTGTTCCTTCAAGGACACCTGCCTCCTACTAAACAGTAGTTTTGACATGAAGTAGATCATTGGTGACTTCTTTGTGAAGTCTATGCCATGTTGGACTGGCATGAGGGACATGGAAACCCAATTGGACTGAGTTGGGGAAACAATGGGAATGAAGGTATGGTGGTGGGAACCTGTGCAGATGGTTCTTCAAAGAATTTGGCTGTGAAGGGAAGTGGAGAAATGAAGGAATTAGCTTGGGGGAGGGGGATATGATGAGAATGATCTGGAGAAGGCAGAAATTGATCCTGCAGCAGTGACTGGGCAGAACGTAGGAGCAAAGCTCCCATGTAGGTCAAGTGTCTGGCAGCCAGGATGCATGTGTGAGGGGGCTGCCCTTCTGAAGGTACAAGGGTGCATGTTGGTTAGCTGTAGGAGGGAAGGCAGGGTTAGAGAGTCTGATAGGTTTGGTGACCTGCAGATGAGACAGTTCTGTTCTCTTTCTACTTTCTCATAGATGGGCCAGGGAAGAGTTGGGAGTTGGTAGTGGAGCAGGGAAGGAGGTAGAAGGAGAGATGAGAAAATGTGAATCATGTAGGGAAGTGAGAAAACACTTGGATTGGGGAGTGTAGTAGGATACTGGGTGGTATTGAGTGCCCATTTAGGATCTGCAACTGAGATCATGATGGGAAACCAGTCACCAGAGTAGAATCCCATTCCTTCAGGCCCTTCCAAACTGAACAAAGCCAATTTTCCCTTCCTTCTCTTGTGTCTTTAGCCTTCCAGATGGCACAATTCTGTACCTTTGACTTCATACCCTCCTCCAGCTACCATCTCATTCCACTTCTCCCACTCAAAAACTTCTAGAAAGAGTTGCCTACTTTTGCTATTTTCAGTTTGGCACCTCTCACTCACTCCACATCTCACTTGAGTCAGGTTTTTAAATCTCGTACTCAAATAGGGTACATTTGTGTTATTAAATCCAACAGTTGTTTCCAGTTCCAATTCTACTTAACCTCTTGATAATATTTGAATCAAGACCCCTTTTTTCTTTGCTTCCATAGTATCACATTCTCCTTGTTTTCTCCCTTTGTCTCTTGGAACCCTTCTTCATCTGCTATTCTGACTTCTTTTCTATTGGGGCATTACATTGCAGAAGTCCAAGGCTCCTTCCTCCATCCCATTCCATTCTCATTCTCTCTCTCAGCAATCTCATTCTCACCTAGCTTTAATCCATATCTATATGTGGATGACTCCCAAATTGTTATTTCCAGTGTGGACCTTGAAGACAAGACCTACAAGTCTATCTGATTACTTAATATCTCATATGCAATTTTTCACTGGTACTTAAAACACGACAAAACTCATGATCTTCCTCAAATATGGCTTACTTCCAGGATTGCATCTTGGATGAATGAGCACAAAGAGTCATGCACTTTTGTAAACAAGAGCCATCATGGATTTTTCTTACTCATTCACTTATATGGATAACTAAGCTAAGCTCATTTTTCTCCATGGACTCTCTTAAATGAATCCACTTCTTTGTCTCCACCCTTTTCATTGAATGCACCCGTGTCTCTATCTAGAACTACTCCCATATCGCTTTAACTGATCTCGGCTTCATCTCTGGTCCCCTCAGGTGTTTTTTTATACTCTAGAGAGAACACTGTTTTAATATATCGATATGATTATGGCTCCCCTTCTTGCTTGAAACCCTTCAATGGCTTCCAGTTGCTCTCATGGTAAAGCCAAACTCCCTATTATGGTCTGCCAAGCCCTGCATGGTCTGATCCTGCCTCATTTTGCACCATATTCAACCTTGCTTTATCTGCTCCAGCCATACTGGCTTTCTTTCACTCTCCTACACTTTCCTACTACACTTTCCACTTTCTTTCACTCTCCTACTACCTTCATACCATACGACCTTTAAATATGTTCTAGAAAGAGTCCTGGAATGCATGTTGGTTTCATTTCCTAGGTAATTCCTCCTCATCCTATATAGTACAGTTCAGATGGTCAACTCCTCAGGGAAGTCTTCCTGGATGTCCCCCTGCCCATTGATCAGGTGCACCTGTTGAATGGCATTGGAGTGCCTGTGCTCCAAATATTGCAGCATCACTCCAATTTGTACTAGCCAGCTCATTCTGGAGGGTGTTTTTTAATATATATTTTCTTCCCAGTGGCCTGCCAGGTCTGGGAATATTAAGATCATGTTTTCTTGCCTACAGTGTTGCTACAGCACCTAGCACAGTGCCTGGACTGGCGCAGAATAGGCACTCACTATTCATTAAGTTTGGTTTCATACAATGATTTTACATGTGCACATACGTGCAGATCATACACACATAAGTATATTTATACATAATCATCCAAGACACAGATGTGTGTCTGTGCAATACTATCCAATACCTATGTATTCTAAATTTATGAGTCAATTTCCACCAACTTGGAGGAAAAGAAAGGAAGAGCATCTTGGGTTGGGTAACTGGGTCTAAAGATACGGCCAACATTTTTCCTATGAAGATACTGCCTGCTTATCATTTCTTCTTCTTCTTACCTTTGACCAGGGGCACTCCCTCTGCCCTGCTGGTAGAGGTAACTCTGGATGAAGAGGCCAGCAAGGCCTTATCACCTTGTTTCCATGCCTTACCCCAGTTCCACAGATTCTATCTTTTGAATGGCTTAGGAGGGATGCTGGGTTTCTTTTTGCTAAGGGGTTGTGGGTGGACCCACTCTCTCTGCTTTTTCTCACAAAGTTGGGATAAGGAAGATAATGGTGTGTGAATATCACCAGCACCTCTCTTGACCCTTGTTTTACCCTTACAGAGAGAGGTCTGGATGAAAAGTTCTTGTCTTCTAGAACTCTCTGAACTCTATACACCTGTTATGTGGGGCATAGAGGAGGGGAACCCTTCTCATACCCTTCCTTTCTGTGTTGATATCTCCTGTTCTCTGCCTTCTGGCACAGAGCAGTCACTCATGCTCTTTTAATTCCATAACCCTGGGCTCGGGGTGTAGCTCAGTGGTAGAGCACTTGCCTAGTATGCACACGGCTCTGAGCTCCACCCCCAGTACCCCGAACACAAAGATTCCATAACCCCATTTCCTGATGAATGAATGAATGAATGAACAGCTGTGTATCTATCACACACAACTGCATCTCTTCTATTATGGTTTTGAACCATAAAGTGTGTCATTGCCTTATAAGCACTGGAGCCAGGTAGAACGAATTTTGAGTCCAGGCTCTGTCACATTTCAGTAGTGTGACCTTGTCAAGTTGCCTAAAGTCTCTGTGCAGTGTCTCCTCTGTGAAATGAGATCTGTTGAGAGATTTTAAAAAGTAATATTGGCCCGTGAGGAGCCCAAGCCTAACACATAGTCTAAGAAGTAGTTCTTTCTTCGTAACTGGAGACTAGACATTCAAAGAGGCCTGTTGTCTGTGCTTGGCATTGTGGGATGATGGTTAAAAGCACTGGCTTTGAATGTTTGCTTCTTGAATTGGACCTTCCTAGCTGGGGAGCCTTAATCAACTCACTTAGGTTGGCCAGGATCACACAGCCAGAAAGTGCTGAGCTGCAATTCAGACCCTCAGCCTCCAGTCATTCTACTGTACCATGTGGCCTGGTTCACCTCTGTGAAATATCAAGAAGAAGCCACAGTGCACCTGCCATTAAGACATTGTCTTGCTGCATGCTCATTTCTGTCTATTCCAACCTGGGTTTAAGAGACTGTGGACTACTCTCTGGGCTGCCCCTGCCAGGTTCCCAGGCTCTGCTTCTGTCCTCTTCCCAACCCTTGAGCAGCTTGTCCCTGGCACCTCCCAGCCCCTCTCGTGGGGCCTGGAGCCCAGCCCAGTGCAGCTCAGCTCTGTGCACCAAGAGTTCGGAAGAGAGGCAGCCTTTGTCAGGCTCTGCGGGATCTCCCCTCACTTCCCCAGGACCAAGAGGGGCCAGGCCTGGGACTCTCCCATGATTAAAAAAGAAAAGAAAAAGAACTGCTCCAAACATCTTGAAGAGGCTGGCAGAGGGTCACAGTTTTCTAAATCGCACCTTACCAGGCGCTCATTAAGAATGCTCCACTGGGGTCTGGTCTATATACACAGAGAAAATGGAGCATGCATTAATGACTAGCATTAAGGAAAACTTCAGAGGAAAGGACTCTTTAGTCCGAAGACAAAAATCGCCCAGAATTTTGCATTTTTAAAAAATCATGGCAAGAAATCTAAAGAGAAAAATATCAAGTGTCCAGGGCCCTTGTTCTTGTCATACTGTCATCCCAGCACAAGTTCCTTTGGTGGCATCTCAGGAACCAGAGTAATCACAGAGGGCTTGTTCACCTCAGGGGTGCAATGGAGATGCCACTTTTCAGGGGAAAATTTCTGGAGACTGCCTAGAGTCATCCTGATGTTCTAATGCCTCTTGATCTCAGCAGAATTCTGATGTGCTTCTATTGACAAACCTGATTCCCACACTGCACTGTGGCTGTGCCGTGTGCATGTCTGCAGGGGACTGTTGCAATTGACTGCTAAGGTTAGAGCAGGAGACTTAATATCTGCGCAACTGGGATGACCTTCAGCAACTGCACTGATCAGCAGGAGCCAGGAGGCCCTAGTGTAGCTTGATAGAAAGCACCCTGTCCTTGGTTATCTTTCCTGCTGTGGAACTTCTTTTCTTTTTTTTTTTTTTTCTTTTTGGTACTGGGGATTGAACCCAGGGGCACTCCACCACTGAGCCACATCCCCAGCCCTATTTTGTATTTTATTTAGACACAGGGTCTCACTGAGTGGCTTAGGGCCTTGATAAGTTGCTGAGGCTGGCTTTGAACTCATGATCCTCCTGCCTCAGCCTCCCAAGTGCTGGGATTACAGGCGTGCACCACCACGCCTGGCCCTGATGTGGAACTTCTGACAGGAATTCTGACAATCTGGGACTATCCCGAGGGTAGACAGAGGTTATGCAGGGGCTCTCTATCTGGCTGTCCTGGAGCTGAATCGGTGGTTGAAGGCTGATGTTCCCAGCAATGCTGTCACCACAGCAGGTCTGATGGGCTGGGGCAGAATATGCAATGACCTCTTTAGTTCCTGGCCTAGTGGTGCCACTCACTCATCTTAGGGTGGGGCAGAAGCCACCGTGATCTTGGGCTGGTAGGACTATGGCATGATTGGAGGATACATTGGCAGGGCCACTGCCCACTCCCCATCTAGGTACTTAGCATGTCCTGACGCAGAGTTTGTACTCCCTCGTGGCCATTGTGGTTTGGGATGGTGGACCATGGAAAGGGGAGAGAGACTTCCACAACTGCCGTGAGCTCCCAGTTTCATTTTGCAGCTTCTTTATTGTTAACAAAGGAGTGCTGCTTACCATCAGGCCTTGAGAGCAATGCCCGAATGTAGACATCCTGAATAGGAGTGGGCAGGTGCCCATAAGGCTGTGAGCTTGGCATCTGGGATTAACCCAGGCAACTCTTCACAGGGCAAGAAAAAACATTGCGTCTTCATGGTCCAGAGTGACTCTTTTCTTGCTCACAAGTCTCCATTTGGGGGGGGGGCAGCCAAATAATCTTTAATGACTGATGGTGTCATGGTTTCAGGGGCTTGAAAACTCCTTATCAGAGTCATACCTGGGAGTCAATTTGGCCGTTTCCTGCCTTGCTTTCCAAGATAGCAACTTGAATCCTAAGGGGAGTGTGAGAACCATGTGTCTTGCTTCTCTCTTTCTATTTCCTTTTTCCACTCCCTCTTTGGCCTGAAGTGGAGTGGGAAGGGGGAAGGAAACAGGAGTGCTTTCCACCTATTTTATGGTGTCCTATGTTTCTATTACCCCTACCATGTAACAAAGTTGAACTTGGTTCTTGATATAGTAATGGGAACTGTAACAGTCAGGGTTTTATCAAAGAAACAGAACCAGGAGTACACACACACACACAAACACACACATACACACCCCTATGTCATATATGTGAATTATGCATGCAAGTATGTGATATATGTATGCCAGATTTATTACATGATGGTGGGGATTAGACATGGTGGGTGGCAGGCTGGGAACTCAGGCAGGAATAAATGCTTCAGTCTTGAGGCAGAATTTTGTATTCCTCAGGGAAAACTTAGTTTTTGCTCTTCAGGTTTCTCAACTAATTGTTGACCTGTCACATTATTGAGGATTTCCTTAAAGTTGACTGATTGTAGATGCTAACCACAACTACCAAACACCTTCACAGTAACACTTAGACTAATATCTGATGGACTCACTGGGGACTAGAGCCTGGCCAGACTGACACATAAACATGATCATCATGTAATCAAAGGTGTTTAGGGGAAAAATCTTTTCTCAGTAGTCACAACATGGCTTTTTTTTTTTATGATGCTGGGAATTTAACCCAGGATTCGTGCATCCTCAGTCCTTTTTAATTTTTTATTTAGAGAGACAGTTTCTTGCTAAGTTACTAGGGTCTCGCTGGTTGCTGAGGCTGGTCTTGAACTTGCAAGTCTCCTACCTCAGCCTCCCTAGATGCTGGGAATAGAGGCATGCATTACCACTCCCAGCTACATGTAGCATGGCTTTCAAGACTACTATCTGGTCAATGGACACAAGAAATATTTTATGGATATTAAAAGCTGACTCTGTTTCTTGTCATGTTATTCCTGTGCTCATTTTAGCCATGCAGTTATTGTGGAAGATTGTGGGGAATATTACCTCTAGAATATTGTGAACAGAATATCACCCACAAGGAAATATAAATGAAAAAATGTAAAGATCAATACATTTTGCTGGTCTTTTTGCCTGGGGAGCACATTGTTGTATCTTCATAATTATGAATCATCCCAGTGAAGAAGATAGTGACAACTCATGCCAGCAGCATGCTTCCATTGGAGAAGAGCACATACAAAGGGCAGTGGTAGGGCTTATCCCCCCAGCATGGAGGGTACAGACTATTGGAAAAGTCCCAGGAAGGCCAAAGCTGAGGAAGAGATGAGGGGAGTGGAAGAAGGCAAGGGCAGAGCAAGGGGCATGCTGTCAGATCTGCTTGGCACTAGGTGACTCCAGAAGTGATAGACCTGTTGCTTGAGGAGGCAGGTCTCCTATGACCAGCTGCTGGAGGTAGGAGGAACTACCCAATTACTCCTTTGCTTTTCATCCAGTAAGTAATTTCATATTGCAGAGGATGCAGCTAGTATCACCAGGTGGGCACAGCCAACTGAGAAAGACAATTGGTGGGGCAGAGGGTTTGGACATCAGCCTCCAGCTTCCCCCTGGGATTCCTGCTTCTAGGCTCAGGCAGACCATGGCCACGATCACATGTTCCTGGAAGGCTGGAGGAGGAATCAAGAGGGAAAGATACCCATCAGGTCTTCTGTGTAGAGAAAATTGACTTTTGAATCCAGGAAAGTGGATGACTTCTAAGCTATTTCCTCAGCGAATTCTCCCTTGACCCACATTATTCACACACACAGGAGAGGAAAGCAGCTCAGATTAGTGAAGGCTGTTCTACAGGCCTTGCATGGATTGAATCTTATTGAAAGTTAATTCAATGCAAAGTACATTTGTTTTATTTTTGATTATCAGCGTATTTCAAGCAGAACGACATTTAAAAACAGTTTTATTGAGATATTATTCACAACATACCCATTTAAAGTGTACAATTCACTGGTCATATTCATAGATATGTGAAGCTATCACACAGCCAATTTTAGAACATATTCATTGCCATAAAAGACCCCTGTATCTGTTATCTATCATCTCCTTATGCCTCTAGGCCTCTGTGCCTCTGCTCCCACTCATCTAGCTTCTATCTCCATGGATTTGCTTATCCTGGACTTTCAAATGAATTAAACGAGGTGAAGTTTTGTGTCTGCCTTCTTTCACTTAACGCAATGATTTTAGGGTCTATCCAAATTGCAGCATAAATCAGTACTTCATTCCTTTTTTAAGTCTGAAAAATACTCCATTATATGGATAGACCACATTTGTATCTATCCACCAGTCCTTTAAGGGACCTTTGGGTTGTTTCCCCAAACAAAAGAGTTGAACTCTTATAAATGTGTTGTTATGAACAGCCCTAGATGTGTGTCCATGTGTGAATGTATTTGTTTTCCGACTCCTCACACCAGCTCCATGAGGTAATACTTGCATTTTCTCCTTTTGGCAGATGGGGACACTGAGGCACAGAGACACTAAGTGGTTTGCTGACCTGCATACGGGCCTCCCAGCTAACAAGTTGTGGAGCCATGATTTGAGCCTAGGGGCTCTGGCGCCAGACTCCAGTGCTTAATGGCTGCCCTGTGCTGCCCCTTGGCTCACAGACTGTGTCCAAGTCCCATGAGGCCTTGGGGCAGCTGGGTCTTTGCCTTTGGCCTGCGTCCACACTTGCTGAATCCTCCCACTGCTGCTTGCAGGCCAGGGTGGTCAGTGTGCCAAGTCTGTTCCCTTTGTCCCCAGAGGAGCTTTGCAGCCACAGCCACTCAAAAGAGGCAGGGCTCTGGGCAGGCAGCATGTAGGGTGGGCCAGGACTCTGCATGACATTTTGAAAGGGCCACACATTTCCTCATTTGTTGCTGACCATGGGCCACATTATTGAGTGCAAGGAGATTGATTTATCAAATCCAAAGCAAAGCCACCCAGAAAATAGAAATGAAAATGCTGCATTTCCATGAAGGCTTTGTTCCACGTGCCTTACATCTTCAAAGGCCACAGAATTTCAATTTCCAGAAAACCAGTGGACGCTTCAGCAACCATGGCCAAACTCCCAGATCTTCTGATGCGGAAGCCTCCACCCATGTGCATACAGGGGGAGTAGGTTAGAAAGAGGAGAAAAATCCACTTATTTGTTTACTTATTGTGGTACTGGGGACCGATCCTGGGGTACTCTAACACCAAGCTACATCTCCAGCCCCCTTTTTTTTTTCAATTTTGAGACAAGGTCTTGCTAGGTTGCTCAGATGGCCTTGAACTTGCAATCCTCTTGGCTCAACCACCCAAGTAGCTGGATCACAAGTTGTACCACTGTGTCAGACTGAAAAATCCACTTTTAGAAGGAAAGAAGTGGAGCTGGCCTGTGCCTGTGTAGGTGGCTTGCAGGTTGAGGTGGAAGCCGGGGGGGGGTGTTCTGCAGTCTGGGATTTGGAAAGATTCTGTCTGTCTAAATCAGCAAACAACCGTGAGAAGACCCAGGTAAGTCTGGGACAAATGAAACCTGTTGGGGGAAAGAGCTCCCCAATTTTAGGAAGGCACAAAAGCCAAATCAGGAGTACTCTTCACCCCCACTCCAGGAACAACTTCTGCTAACAGCGCCACTTCCATCTTCCATTGAGGAGACTATATTCTCACAGATGGCAAGGTTTCTTATGATAATACATGTACATTACCCTCACCCACTATTTCAAGCAGGGTGCCTGGCCTGCCATTTTCAGGCACCCTTGCCTCAGAAGGAGATGACTTGCTGTCCACTTTCCTTCCACTCATTGGAAGATCAAATGGGGGTCATGGTGAAGGGGGCTGGGTGGGTGGGGCCAGCACCCTGTGCCCAAAAGCAACGAAGAAGAGAGCCCTTGCTTGCACTTTGCTGGGTCTCTGGTGTGTGTGTGTGTTGGGGAGACTTAGGCAGCACACTTTCTTTTTTAAGCAAAACTGAATGTTAATGGTAGTTTCCTCTAAACACATTTTTTCCACTAAAAATGAAAAGACAATTTTTATGGAGCAAATAAATATTCACCTTATTGCAACTGTGTTTTACCTAAACAATGCAAAGTAAAATCACTGATATCCTTTTGCTCAAAAAAATGTTTTGCTTCATAATCTTTTTTTTGTGTGATGCTGGGGATTGAACCCAGGGCCTTGTGCTTGCAAGGCAGGCACTCTACCCACTGAGCTATATCCCCAGCCCCTCATAATCTTAATATGGAGTATCGTGGTATTGACTTTAAAATCTAATAAACACATGCTATGTATCAAAGAATGGGCAAGCCATAAAAACAAATAATACACATTAAAATCCCAAGACAGCCAAAGTATGTAACTTTGAACCATAGATAACATGGAAGGGAGAGTGACAGATCTGAAGAGAGAAAAAGACAGCTTCCATCTTGGAAACCTACCAGCTTGCCCTGTAGTGCTCTTCAGGTTCCTAGTGGAAAGTTTTGGTGCTGGCCCTGAAATCAAATCAAACCTGCTGCCAGTAAGATTCTTTGGTGTAATTCTGCATCTTGTTGCTACTTGCTGATTCCTTGTTTTTACTTACCAGGAAGAATCTTTGCAATGCAATATGGATGTTCATACCTGTATTTGATTTGATCTCCATGAGCAAGACAAATCTATAATCCCAAATCTAAGGTGCTTCAAATTTCTTTTACAGAGAAAGGCCCAGTCCCATTTCTGCTTCGTGTTCAGTTGAATCTTTGAAAATGTTTTTGAAGCAACTCTTCTAGCAGAGGGAAATGATAGCTAGTTGGTACCAAGGCTGATGGTCAAGTCGGCTCTTAACCTGTGTTCTCTTTTTAAGAATTTATTTATTTTGATTCATTGTATACAAATGGAGTACAGCTGTTGTTTCTCTGGTTATACACAAAGTAGAGTTACACCATTTGTGCAATCATACATGTACACAGGGCAATGATATCTGTCTCATTCTGTTATTATTATTACCCCCCATCCCAATCCCACGCCTCCCTTCCCTCTATGCAATCCATCCTTCCTCCATTCTTCCCTCCCTTCCAGCCCGCATTATGCATCATCATCCACTTATCAGAGAGATCATTCAGCCTTTGGTTTTTTGGGATTGGCTAATCTCACTTAGCATGACAGTCTCCAACTTCATCCATTTACCTGCAAATGCCATAATTTTATTCTTCTTTATGACTGAGTAATATTCCATTGTGTATATATACCACAGTTTCTTTATCCATTCATCTATCGAAGGGCATCTAGGTTGTTAACCTGTGTTCTTGAGGAAGAGGGATGAGAGGGTACTTCCCTCACTCCAAGATTCAAAGAAGTATTTATAAAATGATGGCAGTCAAAATTAATATCAATTAATTCTGATAAAGTAAATGCTGAGGGAGGGTTAAATGCTGAGCATTTGCAAATGTCTAAAGTAACAATGTCTTCTCTGAGGATCTCTTTTGTTCAGTCTCCTATTCACTGTCCATTTCTTGGGCAGTAGAAGTTTTGGTTACTGAGACCCCTCACTCAGTATTTCCGTGGAGCAAGGATGAGGGCTGTTGTGTCTCCCTGAGAATTTGCAGGCAAGACTCCAGAGGCAAGATCAGGTTAAACTTTTGTAGTGGGTTCACAGGGGCTCCTCTTGGATCTTTGGGTCTGCAGAGGAAGGTGATGCTCAAGGTTCTCAAATGGGGCCAAATTGACTGGAAAATGTTCCCAGACTTTCAACAAATGGAAAATTCCATATACTTTCTAACAGCTGCCTAATACTCCATTGAAAGGGTGTCGCTAGTTCCTATTTTGAACAGTTGGGAATTTTCCAGTCTGGTGTGAGATCAAAGGAGGTTGTAATCAACTATTCTGTACACACATCTATGAATGACCCTCTACCACTTTTCCCTGTGACAGATTCTTATCATGTCAAAAGTCAAAGCACTTCTCCTTGACCCTGAAGCTTAATATGCAAATTCCTGAGTCTTTTCCTAGTCCTGCTAAATGATTATCTTTGATGTTAGGGCCTAGGGCAGTCATATTTTTCAAAAGCCTCACAGGTGGTTCTCATGCACAAACCAAAGTTGAAGCTCTCCTGAGACTTGCCAAACTGTCTTCCACAAAAGTTGCATGGATTTGCCCTCCAATTAGCAGTGAAGGAGAGGGGGCCAGGCCCCTATGATTCACCTACACTGGCTATTTATTATCAGTTCTTACATCTCTGCCACTGAATCCTGCCCTCAGACCTGTGTTTCTTCTATTAATGATTATTCATGTCCTTTTCAATTTCTTCCTCACTAGGTAGTTCACCTTTTTCTTATTGATTTGAAAGAATTCTACTTTTAATTTTTTATATGTAGTACATATAAAAGAATAAATGTGGACTGTGGTTGTAGCTTGCCTAGCATGTGTGAGACCCTGAGTTCCATCCTCAGCACCACATAAAAATAAGTGAATAAGATAAAGGTTGTGTCCATCTACAACTCCAAAATACTAAAAAAAGAATAAATGTTCATCAAGGTAAATCATTTAGCTAAGAAGATGAAAATAGAAACAATTGAAAACAGAATAGTTTTGAAAATGTTGAGAACGAAGAGCATTCTGTTTGGTTGCTTTGGATATTGAGGTTCTCCCACTGCCTCCTTGCCCTGGTTTTGGACTAAGCTCTGTTGGCTTCTGGAAAAGGAGTTGTAGGAGAACACCATTCCTATCCTCCTCCCAAGTGCAACTTGGTTTCTGGACTTTTTATTCTACCTCAGATTGCTGGATTTGGATTTTAAAAAACACCTCTGTACATTTGAAAATTATTTCCCCTAATATTGTGAAATTTTTCAACTATTCATAAAATTTGAAGTAAGGTACAGACCTACCTCATAGATTCAAAAATCAACATGATACTCTATTTACTTTGTCACAAATCTGTTCCCTACCCTTTCCTCTGTCAACCCATCAATCATCTTTGTTTGTTTATCTTATGGGCTTCAAAGTACACAGCGGGCTTTAGTACACCTCACCCCCAAGCACTACAGCAAATCATTAACTAGAGGCCAATGTTTGTTTAAGATCCTTCTATTGTAAGTCAAATTTATTTACAAGGAGATGTTCAGATCTTATATGAGCCATTCTCTGGGTTTGGGCAAATGCATACACCTGTGTAACCTGACCCTATAAAGATATAGAACCTACCAGTACTCCAGAAAGTTCCCTTGTGCCTTTTTCCAGCCAACCCACAACCCTGCCCAAAGG